>OZ026606.1:24857492-24937492 GCA_964020085.1 Micromussa lordhowensis
AACAAACAAAAACAATGATTAACAACTTGCAGTATTGACCGAGTTGAAAGAACAGTCAGAACCTTAACAAATACTGAGGTCTTTAAACATGTCTACAGTATGTTTGTGTAACCTATTAATCTCAAATACTAAGATGCGGAAGCAATAATATTAATGCCTGAGAAAGAGCCAATGACTCTTTTGTAGGTTACTCAGAACAAAATCTTACTTCTACCAAAATAATGCGAGTAAAAGCTATGAGCCTCTACACATGAGTTAGATGCTTGCAGACAGAATTACAAAATAGTTCTCTCATAGGAACTTGACCAACTTAGGCAGAACAAGGGTTAAAAATGTACCTACCACTGAAATGATGCCAGATTGATTGGCAACATCATTGCCTCGACCAGATAACTGATCCAACAAGCCTGCCCGCTCAACAGTTTGGATGCTTGACTTTACCACCAACAGTTGCCAGGAGTGGTAAACTGGAACACTGATTGACGACAACAACAAAATTATTAATCTGAGTGGAACAAAAAGGGTTCTTTTGAAGCCACAATCCAGGTCACAACTCAAGAACTTTGAAAACAAGTAGTCAAGCCTATTCCATTTTTAGTGCTATCTTTTGGGTTCAAAGAAAGCTTGAGCCAAGCCCAAATTAGTCTCCTTAAAAATATATATATACATGTAGTATGTAATTTGTTTACACATAGAGTACCAAGGAGTTCACAAGAACTCATTCAGAAATGCCCGTGCGTTCCAGGATTGACTTGGAATTGAATTGAAAACCAGAGTAACCGGAGGGGTTTAATTCAAATTTTCCAACAAGTGTCCCCAATCATTTCATATGGGAATCCCCCAGGCTTGGGTTTACCTGAAGACCACCTTATCATAGAATCGGAGACAGTAACAAAATTGACAAAATGCAGTTACATTTAATTTTATTTCTTTTATTATAACCATACCCTAGGGGTCTTGAGAAGATTCCTTGAAAAGGTGTTTCATTTGCATTCCATCCTATCTTGCCAACTCCTGGGATGGTCTTGAATGTTTCAAGAATAAAGCCTTGTTGGTAAGGTTCACCAAGCTTGTTATACTTGCTGGTAACATCTGAAGCAACAGTCGTCTGTCCAGTCACCAGGCCAAAAGTGGCTGTAATGTGTGCAACATTGCCCTTTATTACCAGAAAATTACACTTAGGTCTATCATGAATACAAATGCCATCCAGCAAAAAGCTGACTTTTATTATAGCTGAAAAAACCTCTGAATGTTCAACAGCCCAAAAACATTCAGAGGTCCATGAAAGTGTAGGCATAAAATGACATACTGGTATATTCTAATAGCAACAGATGGCAAGTTCCTGAAAACTAGCCTTAAATTGCTGTGGGACATTTAAGAAACATGTAAGCTTCAAGAAGGAAAACATCTCTATAGAAACTCATACATTTCTCCATGGTCCACACTGACTTATTCTTACAGTTTACTTCTAAATCTGGCTGGCAGCGTAGTAAGATAATTAAGATCGGCTGGTAACGTCTACATTCCAGCCTACTGTAACCCATCAGGTCAGTGGTTATCCCTGGTTTCCATAGCTTGAAGTGACCACAAATATTTCTACTTCCCCCTGGGTGGGATGCTAGTCCATTACAAGGTTACCCCCAGCATTAAATTTGCCGGTACTCATTTATACACCTGGGTGGAGAGAGGCACTGCAAGAGTTAAGTGTCTTGCCCAAGAACACAACATAATGTCCCTGGCCAGGACTTGAACCCAGACCATTTGATCCAGATGTCCAGCACACTAACCATTAGTGTGACTTATAAAACAAAGTAAAACTTAACAAAACCTGTAAAAGTTTGGGTACATATGAATGTTGTGCCACGTAGCACTAAGAACACTAATGGTGGAACAGAGAATTAACTCTGAAGTGTAAATTCAAGTGCTGATTAAACCCATGAGTAACCCACTGGGCGTTAGCCCTAGTAAAGGAATCAGGGAACCACACGAGGCATAGAAAAAATCTTTTGACCTCGGTGGGAATCGAACCCACGACCTCCGGATTAGATCTACCGTTACTCTGCCGACTGAGCTACGAGGTCGGACAGGGAAAGTCGGGGACGATTTAGGTGGTGAATCGCGGCGAAGAGAAAGTAAGGGTACATATGAATGTTGTGCCGCGTAGCACTAAGAACACAAATGGTGGAACAGAGAATTAACTCTGAAGTGTAAATTCAAGTGCTGATTAAACCCATGAGTAACCCACTGGGCATTAGTAAAAGTTTGTACTTACTCTTTCCAAATGTTGTGACATCAACAGTGACAAAGTGGATGTCATACTTCATTCCTAAGAAGAGGTACTGATCAGCAGGTAGTTGGGTGTGCTTGCCTTTAGCATCATAGCTGCCTTGCTGATCTTCCTGTGCAGATTGACTGGTATCATTACCAGCAATGAAATTGCCAACCTTCTTCCTGTCACAAAAAAATAAGAATACTCCAGCCAGTTAAAGCTACAAACAAGCAACATACTTATACTATTAATTTGCGACATGCATTTACATGCTGTATACTTAAAAAGATCCATTGACTAATGGGGGATGGGAAACAATAAATGTGAAGGGAGGTCGTAAAGGTAATCAGGGTCAGATACTTTTTTAGAAAGCCGTTTCGGACGTGCACCTGCCGAAAGTGACAATTGTACGAAAAGAGCTTGGAGAGTAAATGGCAAACGTGAATACAGTAAGAGCTTAAGCGTCGTCTCCGGATGTTACACAAAAGATGACGCTGTAGCATGTGCAATCGATTTTAAGAGACATTCGATACCTCTAGATCTGTAACTAGTCAATTAACTATCATTAAGAAATGATTACTCGATGCACAACTCTGTTAAATTACATACATACACCTTTATTCAAAAATTTACTTATTGGCTTTCCTTGGTAATGGCTTTGTGTGTTACATGCACTTAGATAGCATGGAAATAACATGCTTTGTACACTAGTCAATTGTTGAAATTGTTGAAATTGTTCAAATCAATTATTGAGTTTGCTCTTCAGGAACAAGATATCTAATTAGCCACAATTATCAGTAAACTTTCTATGTTACAAGCTTAAAGCAACTAAGCTGGACCATTGCATTATTCTCAGCCACGAGAAGTAGGTCGAAAAATCCTAAACATCCAACATTTTAAACCAAGCGCCTAAACGACATGTCGAAACCATTCACTAGTTAACTTTACATAAGCTTGAGTGTACATGTAAATTTAAGGAAGCTTGCTGATTTTCGCTGAATTTTGTAAACACTGATGGCTACTGACGGAGCCTCAAATAAAAGACATATAGTTGACGTACCTTAAAGAATTCATAATAACCCAGCATTTAGGGAGACCAATATGACACAAAACTACTCAAAATAACATGGGTTTAGTGAAAACAGAGTGATAGGAATGGGAACTAGTTCCCAGCCTCTTCTGGGATCCTCGGAGTTAGAGGGAATAATTAGTCAAAGCAGTGGTGGAAAGATCGCTGAAGTTCCAAATTTCTCCGCAGTTTTGACATTTCCTTGGCCCCACGAAATGCCCCTAGGCCACTGAGGATTTCTAGGTCGCACTATCGTGACGACCTCGGGCCTCCATTCCTGAGCCTAATAATCAGACTGAAGACTGAGGTCACGTCACACGACGCCGGAGAAATATACATCAATCGTTTTCAATCCGCATTCACCGGGGAAATTTGAAAACGAAACAATCATCGGCGGTAGAAAAGCTTGACTGCACCTTGAGGGTTAGGGTTAATCACATAATCATAAAGACGTCGTCGTAATCGAAGGGAGGAATAATTCGAACACAGATTTTGCGTGAGCTCTTTCTTATCACTCTAATCATAAAAATTACAATTTCCTCGATTGTGATTGGTTTAAAGAACTCCTATTTTCCACTAATTCACTTGCTAAGTTGTTATTGGACTGTTTTTTTATTGGACAGTGTTGTTCTCGGACAGTTTGTTATCGGGCAGTTCAATAAGCCAATCACATTCAAAGTTGTAGTTTAAATCGACCAATGATATTCAAAGTTGTAGTTTAAGGTGGCTCGATCGGATTTTTGAGTCAAGATACCGTTCAACTTTGAGCGACTAGGGCACCACCATTATCAGTCCAACAGAAAATCAAACGTTAGTGGTGTGCTAGAGAAAGATGAAAGTTTCAAATGGGGTACATTTCACCAAGATCTGAGTTACCATAGCAACGAAATGACGTCATGCCCCATTTTACATAAGACCGAATAACTTGCCATCAGACATAATTTCGGAGATACGACGTCGGGATCTCGGACCTGACATAGCTGCCTCAACGATGGCAAAATTGCAAAAAAAATCTATAAGAGCGTTTTCGAGAAAATTACGAGTGAATTTTTAAGGTATCAAAATGCAACAAAAGCAAAGCTGTTTTAAATGTTATTGCAAACTATGTCCACAAGACTTCACTAAATGGCATTCTGGTCTTAAATGAATCTTCTAACATATAATTACCTCGAGTAAAAGTCTCAGAGAAATCGCTTCTTTTGACTTTCAGAAACATTGGCGTGAATATCAACTGGTGTAGGCCGTTATTTTGCATTCTATCAAAAATTGCCCCTAAAATTCTTAAATTGGGTGGGAATTAAAAACCACTCGATGAATTTTTTTTATACTTGGCCCTTAATAGGATTAATCCATATTTAACGTAATACCGGAGTTTCAAATAAATTGAAACACTTTAAGGCTGCTAATTTTCAGCGTCAACTCAGGAAAATATTGCGCTTGTTTTCACTCATGTTGTTTGTTGTCTTCATTATAATTTTCTTTTGTCTCGAATCACCATGCTACTGTACATTTCTGTACATCATGAATTCATAACACGCGTGATGGCTTTCCGAAGGATGCTAAAATATCCCGAGCTAGCTCTACAATAACATCGGGATATGTTAGTATGCCTCGGGAAAGTCGCCGGAAAGTAATTCGGTCTGTAAACACACTCGTGATAAACAAATCGCTTCGCGGTCGTCCGATTTTGTTATCACTCGTATGATTACAGACCGAATTGGACTCCACTCAGTCCTATTACTTATCTTTAGCGGTTTAGTGCGCGCAAAGATTATAAGAAAGAAACAAGGCGCCGATACAGCGATTGAATTTCAAGTTGTATGCTCTTTGCACGCCCTATATGCTTTCTTCATAAATGACACAGAGTGCTGCCGGGTGTTCGTTTTTCAGGGTTGGAAAGGTATGGTTAAAATAGGAAGATGCACGAAACCAGGCAATTTTTCAGGTTTTCTTTGTTACGGAACTGAACCCAGTTAATAAAGGCTAACTGGCATCCACACCAAAGTCAGTGGCAGAGCGTAACTCTTTAAATTCTTCAATTGGGAAACACATGTTTGAGAACTGCTGAATGCTAATTTAATTATTGAATCAGTTATTGATAACTACTAAATGTTTTATTTAATTTATTATTTAATTTGTTTAACAACTTTTCGGTGCTCAAAAAGTGCCGAAACAAATTCGATCGAGTGTCCCATTTACGAAATACTGATAATCAAAGAACGCCAACCATCCTTGTACAGCAGACTCCATCGACGCGAAGTTGCTCATACAGCGACCACAAAAAAAAGGTGATTATGATTTTACACCTCAATATTTTCACCTTCGCCTTGAAAATAATGTTAGCAACATCGATAAGTTGAACTACTATAATTTAAATATTTCTATTAAAGGTTTTCAGCAAATGTGAGGGAAAGGAGAAAGAGATAGGATCCTGAGAGCTCTCGTAAGGTAATAAGGTTTTTGCCTCAATCCTTTACGTTAAAGGAGTCTCCAAAATAATTCAACGTACATGTATCCGGGCCACGAGAATTAAGACCGCATTAAGACCAATTAAAACACTTGATGATGTATTCAAAAAGCCTAAAGAATCAAGTTACAGAAATTGAATACAAAGTGAGATGTAAATCTTATTTTCTTTTGTATACGAGGAGAGCATGAGAGGAGAGACCAGGCATGACATCCATCCAAACGGCAAAAACGCGTGCCCTTAGAATCTTTACATTCCACTCTTACACTTGTCTTACACCAGTGCAGTAATTGAACGCTAACCTTTTCCTAAGGCTTATTTGCCTTTTGTTGCATCTCCCAGTCAAGTCTCCTTAAATATATCAGTATATATTTAACAATTATTCCATGAGCGCGCGTTGGATATGAGATGGTAAATAGCCAACGAGGCCCGTATGTTTTATTAAATTCTCAACCTTCGGTTTTGCTAAATTTGACTGAAGTCTAAGAAACGACCGGAAAGTGATGTGACTTTCGGGTGCCAAAACGAAATGCATTCATTTCCATATAAGGTCAAACGCAGATATAATGGCTGGTAACCGAGATCTAGTGAACCAATCAGAAAGCTAGAATTGCATTATCCGAGATTGAGAATTTAACAATTTTTATTATTCATAGTCGTTATTTTACTCTGATGAAGGCAGCGAAAGGGCTACTGAGAATTCGGTATTTTTTTTTGACATCTTTTCCAGGTCGGATATTCATTCATGATTGGTCAGTTTTGACTGACTTTTTATCCTGATCACTGACCACTTACTTAACGAGAAGATTGAAAAGGGCTATAAACGGCGAACTCTAATTTATTTCTCTTTTGGTATAAAATAAAATATTTAACGATGATACACTGTCATAAATTATCAATACTGAAAATCACCGGCTGTCAGCAAAGTACGATCTTATCTCTTTGTACATGGACGATACGCAGAAAAAAGAAGAGAAGGCAAGGCAGTCTAAAAACACACATATATTTCAGAAATAAGCAGGATATTTCCAGATGGATCATGCAAAGTAGATCCATATCAGACCGGACTGATGTAGACCTATTTGTACCTATCCTGAAATATCCTGCTTGCTTTTCGATGCTTTCTTCTTACGGAGCTGGGTTAGAGGATTAAAACGCAAGAAAACCTCACGCTTAATCACAAAATGCATGTAGCTTATTTTTGAAATCGATCTCTAATGAAGACCCCTCGAATGAATCCATGTAAAAACTATAAAAAAAAACACTAGATATGGTTACCTGTGGGGATAATTTTAATAAATAACATAAGTCTCCTTGCATTGCTTGTATGCAAAGACGATATGAATTATAGAAAGTTTCTTTGTATCATCATCATCATTATCATTATCCTCAACAACATCATCATCATCATCATCCTAGGGTTATTTTCCTTTTTATGGATCTCATATAATGTGTGACCTACACTGTAAATTAGACGATATTTTTAATCACGATATGAAAAATACATAGTTTTCCACAGTAAATTAGAGACATGATTACATAATCTCATAAGTTATCGGTTATGAATTATTACTCCAGGTATGCGGTACCTATAAAACGCCAACGAAAATCTATATCAGGATATCATTAATTTAACTACGCGGTCTAGTTTCAACACGGAACTGGGTAAAGATAATTCGTAATCTGATTGGCTTCTTTGGCGAATACGTCTCGAAATAGTTTCCTGGCTCGTGGCTCTTTGAAGATATGAAATACAGCTGTGACAAAAAATTATTTGATTTCCTACAGTTTATTTCATAGTGTGCCATTCACAAGATATAAATAATCAAACTATATTCTTGTAACCAGTTAATGAATTCCAATTAACGTAGAGTAACTGAAGAAAATAAAGATCCAAACGAAAATTGATAAATATACTTTCCCAACTTTCTTAAGAAAACTCAGATATAACTACCTGTATCAAATTTGACGGGAGTAAAATCATAAACCATACAGAACTTATTTTTCGGAAATTATTTGACATCGAATTCTGTTTACCCACACACAGTGACATGTTTGCGCCCCAGCAGGTTTCCTGCAGCCAGGTAGTCTGGCAACCCTATCAGGTAGGAACCAGTTCTTTTTACGGTTATCTTAGCTTATGCCACAGATGTTCATTTCCGTCTATTTTCTGAAAGTCTCATTTAAAAAAGAGCAAGGAGCTTCCTACGGTCCTCAATTCAATCACAATAGCCGATCAAGAGTTGGCTTGTATTGCTTCCTTATCTAGTCTCCTCTCTACGATGCAGCACTTTAAAGTACTGTTAGTTCTGTTGTTTGTGGCTGTTGTTGGCATTTCTCTTACCCAAGCGTGGACCATGAATAGTCAGAGAGTTGGAAAACGTAAGCAGATTTTTCCATTTAGTTGTCACAGTCTGTTTAGCCTTGAGTTTTCTAAGTGCAGATGTCTAGCTCAAGTAGTAAGAGTAGGATGTGAAGTATTTATAGTGGCTGTAGAAGCTGTCGTTTAGTATAGCTGTGTAACAGGGAGTTTAAAAGGCTAAGACAACGACGCCGAGAACACCGTCGATTAAATAATGACTTTTTATTTTACCTAGGAATTTCGCGATACTTTAGAGTCATTTACTTTGTTTCTCTTTGTCTAAACTCTCTCCGTTATGGAACACATCGTTAAATTCGAAATTTTAAAAGGTTATCCGTTGTGGTTGACGTTCTCCGCAACGCAAAATTTGGTCATTTCTCGTTGTTGTTTTGCAGAGGACGGCAAAGAAATGTACCAAGAATTATAACTCACGTGCACAGCCATTGTTTTGCTCATTAAACCTTTTGTTTAGCAACGTTCCCGTTGCCGTTGCCGTCGTGGTTTTCTAAACTCTCTAATATTAGAGAGTTTAAGAAGCTACTACGGCAACATCGAGGGCAACGTCAATTAAAAAATGAATTTATATTTTACCTACGAATCTCGCGATACTCTTGAGTCATTTACTTTGTTTGTCACTGCCAAAACTATCACGAAACTGAATCTGGGACATGGCGATAAATTTGAAATAGAAATTTAAAAAAGTAGCCGTCTTGGTTCACGTTCTTCAGACAACGTAGAATTTGGTCATTTCTCGTTTTGCAGAGGACGGCAAAGAAATGTACCAAGAATTATAACGCACGTGCACAGCCATTGTTGTTCATCAAACCTTTTGTTTAGCGACGTTCTCGTTGCCGTTGCCGTCGTGGTTTTCTTAAACTCCCTAATGTGTATTATCTGTAACGCCGTCAGTAGTAGCTGCAGTAGTGTCGTAGCTGTACGTAGCATATGTAGTAGTTGTAGTTCGTAGTATGACTATCTGCAGTAGCTTTAGTAGCAGTAGTAACTGTAGCATCTGTAATAATAATAATAATAATAATAATAATAATAATAATAATAATAATAATAATAATAATAATAATAACGGGTTGCATAGTATGCATAGTGGCTGTAGTACGTAGCTGTACATGTAGTTCCGTCGCGCAACTGTATGGCGACACAAGCAATGTGTTACTACAGATACTACGTCTAAGAATTTGGTCAAATATTGCCTTGAGTGCTGTCGCTCATATCATGACATGCGTCAGTTTGGCCATAGTTAGTAGAGGTTTGGGCTGCATGTACAGGAAGTTATATACACACGGCAGCAAGGATGTGTAATGCAGTCAGTCAAACTCTCTCTGTTCGCTATACTATACGGTCTATATATACCTTTTTTGCCTTTACACCCGGCTGAGATCGTACAAGGAATTGTGTAAAAAGTGGTCAAGATTGTGCTTTCGTTTTCGCTTTGGGTTTGTATCTGTCGAGTTCTGCAACTGGTTCTCTATCCAGACACATACAGCTAAAAGGCCCGAAGAAACAGTACCATAAGTCAAATGCTAACGCTACATACACCCGACGACTTTTCCCGCGCGCATTTTTTTGTTATATTTCCGATTGGTTTATTATTTGTCACTGAAAAATGATTGAATGACTGAAAATGAACTGGGCAATTTTGTCAATCTGTCCTTAATTTTAGACATGCACTGTTTAGATACGAATTTAATAACTGATCATGAACACAGCAGAACAAAGATAGTCCAAGAATCTGGTTCCTGTTCATTCACTCTCCATGAAAAATCTTTTTTTGCACTGGGTAGTGGAAAGTCTTATCTTCCTGGGGGAGAACTGGAAACGAACGTATCTTTCAACGTCATATTTTTTCCTTATTAGGTGATAGCAAGGAGCCTGTCCGAGAGGAAAACCGGCTAAGAATGGATGATGGGGCGGCAAGGCTGAGAGCAAGGCGATTTCGCGTTGAAGAATGGAATAGGGTGTAAAACTATGAATGAACTTGTGAAGGAAACATGAATTAAAAAAGTAACTGGTTGCATTCCTCACTATTAGATCAACAAGTACTATCGGCAAGAATGACCACACCACAAAACAAAATCTAGTAGACTGAAACACGATCTTTGTTTTCGGCTTAAGGGCGGGGAAAAGTAGCCCGAGCCTGCTAATGTCCCGTGTTTAAGACTTAAAGACGCAATCTTTTTAACTTAAATACTGTGGCCGTATTTACCTAGGAGGTCGAATCACACCTCCTAAACGAATAATGCGCGGTCTAAATTAAGTGCGTGTAGGTAAATACGTGTGTCGTGTGTCGACAAAAACTCTTGTGAGAGAAACTGTTGGTCGCTTGATTTCGCGTTTAAGCTGATTTAAGCTTACGTTCGTTTGTTTTCTGCGTCTCATGTTTGCCAAGACGGATTATACGTCTGAGAAGTACAATTCGTCTCCCAGACGCATGAAACTGTTAAGTATAGTCTGACACTGAATGATTCTTATTTTGCGCGTTTATCCAAACGTATCAGATATTTCTTAGACGCATTATTTATTCCTGTGAGACGCATTATTCACGCAAAATTTACTAGAGAACAACAACTGAATTGGTCAAATTTTTTTATGTACCCACAATGACTCGTTTTTATTGCTTCAGCAGAAAACTGTCGAAGCGTTTACCCGAGACTTTGTCACTCATGAAAGATCGGAAACAAAACAATTACACCTTGAGACAGAATTTTTGGTTTTATTGCAGAAAAGATAATCTTCCATGCTTCGCCGGTTAGGACCTTATTGCCTGATTTCATACCGTGAAGGACTAGGTACGAGTCTGTAAATTATGGGATTAGCAACTATTGATTCACATAGTCAAAAAGAGCACACCGAGATTCACAAAATCCCCAAGTTTGGTGTTAATCGGGCTAGTTTTCACTGAGATAGAGGCATTTAAAAACGTAAAAAATTTACAAAGAAATGTATCCGGACAAAATGAATCAAATCCTACGCTGTGATTGGCTACCCGAGCGGGCAAGATGGCCCTATATTGCCCGGTCGGGATTACGTGCTGTGCCCCGCGAGAAAAAATCATCATATTTTGGTCTTCTTTATCCCATATAACAAATCCTTTATTGAGAAAGCTTGTTCGGTCAAGATAGCTGGATATTGGCCAAGTTTTTTCGTGTTTACTGAGAATTCGACTCCGTCTCGGTCCATAAACACGTAAAAAGGGAACTTGGCCAATATCCAACCATCTTGACCTAACGTTTAGTCAACAACCCATATATTCGGAAGAAAGACAGAACAGGCGCCGTTGGGTATCGCCCGTAAAAAGAATATAAAAACAGCAGTGGACTGGTCGCCCACCTTGGCGCACCAAGCCGACAAGAAGCCTTCGAATATCGAAAAAATCGAAACTTCTTAGATTCACTGTTTAAACATCGGAACATCTTCGTGACACTGTTTACAAAAGCAGCGGACTACCCAACATGCGCTTCTCCCACTTGTACCCCGAGCTTAAACCACAGGAGCCCATTTGTCAGAGTTTACCCACTATTAAAATGAACAAGATGTTAGGATCGTTTTCCAGTTCAACGGTTAAAGTGCCTAAGAACGTGACAATGTCGCAATTTGCCGCAAATGTTCTCGAATTGACAGAGCAAGGAAATACCTTCTCAACGGTCCAATTTTTCAGAATTTTGAAGATGTTTTTCAATTTCAAAATTCCCGCTTGAGAAACAAACACCAGTTTCGTTTACAGGAAGTACAATCGAAATTGCGTTTCCGGTTCCGGTTCTTTGAGTGCGTTTCAATAGTTCTATATTCGAAAATAGACTGTTATTTGTTGCATATTGTACAAACAAAATTCAGTTCATAACTCTCCAATTTACAAGTCAAAATTGTACCAGAGAAAAGCGTAAGATAAAATCTGGAAAAACATGACCGGAAGTGCGGACATGTGTCAATGTGAGGCTAAGCTGGAGTGCTATTTATACTTCACGTCTGAAACCTTAAATTCTGTACACTATCGCCTGTGACCCAAACAAGCTGTGATGGCGACGGGTAGTTTCTAAGCTCCCACTTAATTTTCAAGCGTGATTATGCCTCGCTCGTTCCTTGTGAAGAGAAGAAAAAGCAGCGATGCAAACTCTGTGATCGAAACTGGTAAGTTGGCGGTAAGCTTGATATATTTCTTGAAACCCGCACGTGTTGTCGAACGAACGATCTGCGCCAGTGTTCGCGGTTCCTCCTCAGTCGCTGGATAGGGACAGTTTAGATGTCAACACGCTAAAACGGTATGCCTATTTCGTCAGTCCATCAGGTTATGCGATGTGAAATCGTGAACGATTTGCGTTTCTGGTGAGATTGTGCTTCGAGAGAAGGGATTGCTTTAATTAATTCAAGTTTATTCGAATTGCTTACGGTGTCATTTATTTCCCTGTGCTGCAAAATTACAGCAGAAACGCGCGAAAACCTGGGCTACTCTAACAATTTCGTTTATTACTACTCTTGAAAATGGGATTTTTGAATGGCTTTCTTGGCATTAAAACAGTTTTTAGGTCTTTACGAAATCTCCAGTTCGGTCGTTTTCTTATTAGCACTTTTGCAAGTAACAGTAATTTTAATATACACACACCTGGGAGACGTTGGGCAGATGTTTCGAAAACTCGCTGGTCCGGATGGCGATTTTCGATTTGAAATCTCACAGCTACCACAACGACATCGGCATTGAGAGAAATTCGTTTTTGATTAAGGGGGTAATACAATTTCCAGCGCCTTCTGGCACCAAAGATGGTTGATCCCTAGCAACTTCAGCGCAGAAAGCAATGGAAATGTTGTTTTATGAATTTAGCCATAAATTAAAACGGTTCTGTAAACAGATGAAAACTTAATTTCACAGCTGTTCTTAGGAGATTGAATTGTGCTTCGAAAAGAGAAACAAAAAGATGTCCAGAAAAGAAAGTTACAGGAAGAGAGAATTTCGGAAATTGCCGAATGAATGACCAGTTAAATTTGTTAATGAAAATACAAGGATTTTCAAGACAAATGAAATAAACAGTGTGCAGCGCGGGAAATATTAAATTGTCGCAGGGGGTGCCGGCCGCGCGCTCGAGGCACTTCAACGCTCTACAATGACATATGTCCTCTGTTGCCGACAATCGAAAAACGTACGAATTTTAATAAAAGGGCTGAAATACGAGTGCATTAGCTTTGAAATTAAAGACGAAAGCTTTACAGCCATCTGGCACGGATTATTTACTTCAGGCGATTTTGAAATAAAATGAGATAATCGTAAAATGAAAATAAATACGAAGAAAGCGACGGACATTTTCAAGTGTGTATTTTTTTTCCTGAGATTTGTTATGAATGATAAATTAAAATTTTGACAAAGCGCGATAGAAATCAACGATTTAAACCTTGGACTACACCTTTAAGATATGTTAATGTACCTAAGGTGGACATTAAGGGCCTTGCTAATGATGTTGGTAATTCGAATAAAAGCAAAGTTTCCTTTCCAAATGAAGAGGACAGCATAAAATCTAATACGCCTCAAATACACCGGAGTGACAATCTTTTATTTGCTATGTTAATTCTACGTTTTCAATGAAAGACACTCATTTAAAAACATGGACTCGTCAACCTAAAAATCTTCGTCAACAATATAAATTACAAAATTACAAAAAAAAAATGGAATGATAGCCACAATTTTTGATAATTTTCCGTGCGAAAAAAGGGACAATTCGGACTCTATAACAAAAGCTATTTTTTATTCCAAGGGAAATTCAAATGAAAAATAAATAATTTTTGTTAGTAGTTGAAGATGTATTCTTATCGAAACAGATGTTCATTGCGTAGCTCGTATTAAACAATAAAACATTTTTATTCAAACGCTCAAAAAGCGCGGTTTTGTTTTATTCTGTCGCCTTCAACCATGGATGAATTAGAGAAAAATGCGGCTTGTAGCGAGAGACAAGTGAAAAACAGCCAAGGGAGGGATGTTTGTCGTAAAGACCCTTTTAGATATCGCGTCTTTTTCATATTGAAAGGTGAAAAGTCAAAGAAAATTGCAATTCACATCTGGGAAGGTACAACGCAACAACTGCGCTACCAGGAAACCATTCTTCACTTTGTGTTCCTTTCTCTAATTCGTAGATTGTTTCCACGCACAAAGCCTTTTTCATGTAGTCAGTAAAAAAAGACGATTTCACAGATGGAAAATAGATTTTTTTGACTTGGGCTCGATGTCACCTCAGATAAAGGTGAACACTGTTAGTCAAAACGGTCTCTAGCCAGCTATGCTAAGAATTCCAATTTTTTGATAAGCAATCGCAAAGGAAAACAGCTGGACTTGATCCGCGTTAAAAATGGCTTTCTGGCATTGAAATGGGTTCTTTGAGCAACTAATAAATGGGTTGATGGCTGTTGTTTAGCAAGTCGATTTGCAAAACAATTGAGTTGTAGAAATCAAACTACTACATTCTACAAGGTAAAATGAACACAATAGAACGATCGTCGTTCCAGATGGTTTGTGTTCTTTCCTCTGCTCGCGTTATTAACATCTGGCATTTCCTGTTTCTGTTTTTCAACATGGCAAAACTCGCTTGCAGTTTCCTGTACAAGCACGAGTTTTGACGCAAATACGATGTTCATGAACGATTTTCACGGGAGCCAAAAAGCTGGCAAAACCATTCATTGTATTTTTCTGTGCTCAACCATAACAAACAGAAGGAATAAATTTCTTGATAAGGTATCTCGTTGCAGGATTAAGTTATTAACAACCTATGTTTTGACTTTTCTCGCCAAACACAGAACATGGAAAGTGCAGAAAATTAGTCTCTGAATAGACGGCCATATCACGAGCTTATCAGGGGTCTATCAGAACACTGTGCGCCTCACAAAAATGCGTTCGATTGGAACCATCTCTGATAACGCTCGACTTTTTTTTTTAACTTTATCACTTTGCTGCCTGTTTACGCAGCGCGATTTGCATACGCTAAAATAACAACGATTTCCGACCGCCTACAAAGGAACCATTTTTTTTTCCTTACCGCACAAGGCGGAATGCTCCGTTTTGTCCGGTAGACGAGTCTAATAGTCGGGTTTATTCCTTTGTCCTTTGCGGCTTAGAAATTGAAAATAGAAATAAATAAAGATCCGTCACGGCTTTTTCAAAAGACCGGCGGATTATGTCACGTTTGGCTGATTAAAGGCTCCACTGGTAAGGACTACCACCTGTTCTTTCGAGCGAAAAAGAACAATTGATTATTTGAAAACGCCCTCGGGCCTTGTGCAGATATACTCATGCTTAACTGTCACGCAACGCGTGCTGCGTCACGCGCAATTATCTGCCATTTAGAGGGAAGGTGCGACTTTGGTCGCAGCAAATTCAAAAACATTGTAAACCTTGAAATAAATATCAGAATCCCATAAGGACTATTGCTACAATTCCTAGATGGAGAGGCACTGTGAAGTTCTGCCAAGCACCCAATGTGCCTCCAAAAGCATGCATGTAATATGTGCAAAAATAATGTGATGCAACTGTTTTTACAGTTGTTGTACAAAAAAATACTTAATGTTAACAGGCAGCAAAATACTTACTGGAGACAGTACAGTCTGTGGAGGATGATTTAGCTCAAATAATTGCTTGAAATAACAAAGTTGAAGGCACAGGCCATTTGTGTTGCTTGCATATGGAAAAATTCCTTCAAAAAGAAATCATTTTATTTGTTCAAGAATTGGCTCCAAAATTCCTAGTATATCAGGAGGCTCCACCCCAAGGTCTAAGCTCTTATACTTTGTTCACAATTTTTGACAGAAAAGATAGTAAGATAATTGTCCCTGAGCAATTCCCACACACTACCCCCTGGGAGGTACTCCCATAAATAAACTAATATGGGCATGTGTGGCTGTGAAGGGTATGGTTTTGAGGCAGGTTTCTGTGGGATTGAGTATAGAAATCATTTTGGTTTTGTTACCATATGTTGGACTACGATAGTGATAGTGAAAGTTTTTGCACTGAAAATAGCTAGTCTGGGATAGGGAAGGGGTTGCAAATTAATCAAGCTGACCATGGTTAGTAGGGTAAGGGTGTCCCAGCAACAAATCCCTTACCCACTGGATTGGTAACGGACCTCCTCTGCCCCTACCCAAAGATTTACAGAGCAACCCCTCCTGGACAGGGCAATAATACAATGTTACAAGAAGGGTGCAATTCATTATTGAGATAAATACTTGAATCTTTCAGATCTGCCAAAGAGCATCCAAGATTCTTTAAGCCACACACCACTGGAACAACAAAAACTTGTGCCTCCCAGTCACTGCATTGAATTTCATCCACAAATTTTACATTGTAATGGACAACAGAAAAACCACACTTGGAAGCCTTCAATCAACCCATGTTTTGCCTGCAGAACAAGGACATTTTCACACACTCCAAACAGTTGCATCAAATTCACAACCAGAAATAAAAATAATTGTGTTAACACTCACTGCTGTGAGTACTACTACAGAAAACTTGATGAGTGTGCAGGTTGTTTCTGTTGTCACTCATCTAATAAACCGCTGTCTGATGTTAACCAGCTACACCTGCCTGCGTGGTATGGTGGCTTAAATAACAACAGTTGTTATCACGGGATTTACTTGCCAAAGCATGGCCCATTTGGTTCAAAATCTTTGTCTACACCCTTGGAAAGACTAGATATTCATGCAAGTGAAGTAGCAAACAGAACAAGTCACAATTTCACCGCACATCATACTGGCAAGAGTAGTACAAGGTTTGGCACAAGATTAGAACATAACCTTAAAGTTATAAATGACGAAGAATCGCTGCTAACAGATGTTGTGCCAAATGAAGATGAACTTCCCATAAAGAAAATGAAGATGACACCTATTGGGAATGAACAAGTAATGAAAAAGGAAGAAGGTATGGAGTCACAGCTTCAAAAGAATGAGGCTCAGTCAAGCATCGCTGTTGAGCAAGTGAATGTATCAAAGGCTGATGATAAACCACCTCAGGAAATAATCAAACAAGAGTTTCCTGACCCACAGAGCTATCAGACTATATGCAATGGTAGTGAAATCCCTAATGGTGAACTGGACAGTGAAAAAAAAGATACACACATCAGCCATGAAAAAGGTGAACTACACACTAGTGAAAAAAGTGACAAAAAAGCTCCACAGGAGATCCACAAGAATGTGCCTCATCAGGGAACCAGGAAGGTACAGCAAGCAAAATCTAAGAAAGGACACAAAGATAATAACACAAAACCTTACAATACAAGAATGATAACATCTCGGCCACGGACTTACAGCTCGGACTTTGTTATACCTGATGAAGAGGAAGAGTGGAGGCAGGATAAAGAAGGTTATCAGATGAAGGGTCGACAAAGAACAAAACTAAATAGGCTTTTGGCAAATGAGCATGAACGCAGAAGAGTGGCACAGTTGAATAGCGCTTATCAAGACCTTCGACAGTTAATTCCAGGATACCAATGCGACACCAAGCTGCCAAAGATAAAGATACTGAAATATGCAATCAATTATATAGCCCACCTAGATGACATACTAGGAACGGACTTTTATGAGGTAAATTAAAGGGAGAATAGTTAAGCTTTATTTTGTTTTAATTTACTGCAACAATGTTCTGTTTCTGTCAAGAAAACCTGTTATTAATAATTAAGAATTATTACAATAATATCATAAGGGCTTTTTCTTACAATTTTTGTTGTAACTACAAAATAATTATGCATTAGATTAGCTATCTTTGTTTTAACATCAATCCAGATAAGCATAATGTTTTTGATTAATTCTCCATTCCCATAAACTACAATAAACACCACTAATATTAATGTAATATTAATGTATAATATACATGAAAGACTTTCTGAAATCTCTGTATTCCTGATCTCAGAGCAAAGCTCACATGCTTTCTCAAGTAATGTTTTATGTGCACCCAAAAAAAGACTGTGCTTCTATCAGTCGAGAAACAAAGCTTCATACAAATATACTGGTTGATATTTAACCCTGTGGCCAATGTTATGAGGACTGCTATTGTTACTGTTACTGTATGTGCTTCAGGGAATGTACATTATTGTATGGTTCCTAATCCTTAATTCATGAATATTATTGCAATCTACCTATAATTTTTTTAAAAAATGTATGTTATAAGTCTAAAAGTAATGACACCAAATCCAAACGCAATGAAAGTAAGGGAACCCTCCAACTTTAGAGACCTCATACACATAAATTATTTGACCTTTTGTGTAATAACATAATGGAGAATAACCTAGGTTATAGGTCATATGTTATAAGTCAGGTTATTACTTTGAAAATTTAAGGTAAAAGAAAAATGTCAAAACAATCACAGTATATTATTTGATATTTTGATTCCAAGAGGCTTTATTCCATATGAAGATGAATGTATGTATAGCTATCTGATAGAAACTAAACTCAATTATTATAGTGACTACATAGGGGGGAACTTGGCTTCTATTGTGTGTTTGTTATTGCTACTTCATTTTATACAGATTTTTGTTACAAAAACTAGTTAATATAATTAACAGAACCACAAACACTGTGCTGCAAAATAGTAAGTTATTGTAATAATCTGAACATGAATTTGAATTTTGGTGGCAGGAAAGGAAAAAACTTCAATAACTCTGCAGCTACCACCACAAAACACGTGCTGCATGGTAAATATCAGGGCCAGAAGATAATTTGCACTTTTGAAAGCACAGTTGTTGCAGTTGAGGTGTCACCCACTTTGACCATCATATCAGTGTGGTAAATAATAATAAATAAGAATTGCATTTTACATCACATGGATGTAAGGGCTAAAGATTCTACAAACTAAGTTGTAAGCTTAGCAGCATTATGCATCTCCGAGCTTCCTTTTGCCTCTGTGTCGATACGAGTCTTCGTTCAAAACCATTCATATATTAAAAATATGTTTTGCCTACAGGTAATTTCCATACAAATCAATCTTTTTTTCAAATAGAAATATATACAGTACTGAACTACATGTATACTTTGCATCTGACTGATTATAAGGCCAAAAGAATTAATTTTTTTAACTTACTGTAATGTCTGAACCAATCAATTACCGGTAATTACATTTCAAAATCATTGGAAGAATGGTATTGTATGTGGAAAAAGAAAGCATGTTATAGTACTTCTACCACATGTTTCAGTACTGCAATTTCACTGCTAAGCAACTAATGTACTGACTTGTTGAAAATCAACATGACTTTAAACCAATAAATAATGTTCAAGTGGATTTTGTGTCTTTGTGAAATTAACCCCTTCAATTGACGAGCACCCGAAAAGCAAATACATATATGTAACATTTTATACATACTAAACATATCTTCAAGTTATAACTATTATAACCCACTGGTGTATTGACAAACAAAATATTGGACAAACATTGTATATTGTGTCTAGTAATAATTGAATACAATGTTGATTCCAGTAAATGCACTTTGAATAAATAAGCTATTGACCATCATGATAGTTAAAAATCTGATCCATTTATTTCCAATAAGCTTTTCTTCTGAATTTTCAACACAAACTATATCCTTGAGAGGCCTTGCATGCGTGCCCAATTGTGTGAAAACCAATAAGACTGAAAGGTATCATGACAAATCTTAAAACATACTTGATTTACTAATGATATTCAAGTCCCTTGAGTCTTTATCACAGTGTCACAAATCTTGGTTTGAATCATTTGTACTTGAAGTTGTGCCATTTTTCTTTAGGAGTTGCCCGTCATGGGGTATGAGATTTGGAATTCCATTTTGTATTGAATATGCCACACCAATTTCATCTGAAATCAACTGGTTTCTTGTACTGTCGTACCTAGGAGGCAATAATTTGTCGGCAAAAAGCAGTAAGAAAATATACTTGACTTAGGGTGTCTGGAAAACTTGAATAGCGAACAGTCACCAATTAAGAATAAGATAATGAGCTCGAGATTTCTATAAGGTGAAGTTGATGAGGCCAAAGGCCGAATAAACTATCACAACATAGAAATCAAGGGTGAACAATCTTATTGTTTTAATAGAATTCTAACTTAAATTTACTTCAAATAACGGTTTCCAGTTATTTCTCAACGTGTTATTAAACTTTGTGCCTTAGAAAGATCGCTTGGATTGAATTGTCATTTGAAATTGAAGTTGTGAGCATGCGCCATTTTTTTTCAATAATTTCAAGATTTTTTAAGTCAAGAAACCATTAATGTTTTTCTTTTAGTCTTCTCGGGAATTTATTTATCCCTTTGCATTGAAGTGTTCCTCTAAAACTTTGTTTGAATGAAAAAAATGTAAAAGTGAAGAATGATCATCAGAGTATATTTTCCAATTTAAGCAATTGTTCATAGTTCATATATGAATTATTTCAAAAAAAAACCGTTGTCATTTCATAGACAACCAGCCACTACACTCTAATTAAACAATAGAGTGTTTCTGTCAAGGAACTATGGACTGATAGTTGCCATGCGGAAATTTGATGTTCTTAAAACAAAATATGCTAGTTTTAAGAACATCAAATTTCCAAGGGGCAACTATCAGACCAATAGTTCCGAGACATAAACACTTTATTTTCTCTATTGTTCACCACTAATTTTTTTTCTGCGCACTAGTTCAAAAATCAATCAGACTTCAATTGAACTATTTTCAACTTTTTGAGATGAAAGCTGTAAAAGCCAAATGAAAAATTTATTTGAATAGGAAAACAGACAAAACCCCCTTCATACAATTTCAATTTATTTTTCTACAAACCTGCTTGTATATGTTGTAGTTCAGTTTATCTTTGGTACAATTTGTTTCTGAACC
Organism: Micromussa lordhowensis; assembly: GCA_964020085.1. Classification (NCBI taxonomy): domain Eukaryota; kingdom Metazoa; phylum Cnidaria; class Anthozoa; order Scleractinia; family Lobophylliidae; genus Micromussa; species Micromussa lordhowensis. The sequence continues at coordinate 24,878,469 of OZ026606.1, forward strand.
AGTACAAATTTTTTTGAACTAGTTTAAATTTTTCAAACTGGGTCAAATTTTTTCAAACCAGTTTATTTATCAACTATCCAAAAGGGGAAAATCTCCCTTTACTTTCCTCTATCCTATTCTCCTATTCTCAATGAGTCCCTCCTGATTTATTCTATCCCCCAGCTACCCTACCCCTTCCCCCCAATCCCCATTACGTATGAATACTAATTAACAGCAGGTTATAATTTTGTTTCCTTTTTACCTCGTACTCACCAGGATTTGAACCGCCAACCTCTAGGTAGAACTGCTTCCCACTTGCATTACCACTTGACCACAAAAGCACTGGATGCAAAGGCTCTCATATTTCTTTTATCAGTTTATCACCCCAGTCTCCTCTCATAAAAATTTAATTTATTCATAGATAAATATAAATTTTAATTTATTCAAACCTTGTTATTTATTCTAACCCTAACCCTAATCTTAATTACTAAGAAGCTATCAGTTCCAAATAAGTGGTAGTTCTAATCAGTAACCCAGAGAAAACATTTTGACTGAAAGATACATTGCAGGGAAAAACAAAACAGCTAGGTTTTTTAATGATAAATGGCAGTGTTTCATTATAAAAGATTTCGTGTCAGCAATTTAGCCACTACCATCGCCGCCCCTTTTTAAAGAAAGTCATTACTTTCATTTACTGTGTCAGTATATTCATTTACTAAGCAATTATACAAACATTTTGTAACATCCGTGCTAGTTTTAGTTTTATATTGTTTTAGAGTAGTTTATTAATTATATTGTCAACGTTTTGTTATATTTTTAATTTATGCGTATGTTTTCTTTAATTTGTCTGTAAAATATTTATATTTAATTTGTCTGCAAACTAAATAAAAAAAAATCAGTAACCTGGGAGCTCAACCCAAACCACGAAGTAACATGCACAGCTGACCCAGCCTAACATCAAAGCTAACCATTCTAAATAAGTGCTTAGGCCTAATCACTAACCTGAGCGCTTAACCCAAATTACTAAGGCACATGCTGACATCTTGCTCCAAATTAAAAATTAAACTGGTTTGAAAAAAATGAACCAGTTTACAACATTTTGTACTGGTTCAGAAACAAATTGTACCAAAGGTAAAACTGAACTACAACATATACAGATAATTTTCACGGACGACTACTATCCATCCGGGTATTTTCCGCGGATGGCAATATGGGCTGATAGTGTCTCTCCGCGGATGAACACTATCACGTCATGTGATCAATTTAAACCAATAAGAATCGGAGAAAATTTAGTGGTGAACTATAATCGTTATTAGCTATTCACGACTATTCGCTATTCATTATTCAAGTTTTCCACACATCCCTTGTAGCTTACAGATCTTGTTGACGCTGACGTCTACAAATTCAAACTCACACCTTGTTGAGTAAGACTCGAGGAGGTTCGACTAGAAAGATAAATAAACATACATGTGAAGAAAAGGCCGAGCGATAGTGAAAACACAGGACAGAATATAGACTTACAAAATGTTTCCTGACTGTAGCGATGATGGTGAAGCTAAGTAGAGTTTTGATCCACAAACAATGAAATTGAAACTAGCGATAACATGATGGAAAAAAGACTCGCGAGCTAGGAAACTGTTAGAGTTTAAATAGACCTAATTTGCATGCATAAATGCAAGCTAAAATAAAAATTCACACGTGGAATCCTACATCCCTTGACTGATACTCCATCCAGTAAAGGTGAAACAGTGGTTGATACTCAAACAAAAATTATCTAAATACATTAATTTATTAGTAACAAATTAAAATATTGTGTTCCTACTCTGAACTCATGATTAAAATATAAAATAATTTCCTGTACTCAGAGGGCAGTTAAAAAAATCTAATTAAAAGTGGAATATAAGATTTTTTAATTTTACCCTGAGGACAGGAAATTAATATATATTTATATTTTAATTATTTAGTACTTGTTGCTCAAATAGTAATGGATGAATACAATACGATGACTTGGCCAGTCATTTGCTACCCTCCCTCTAAGTTTTTTTAAGATCTTATTTCCTGATAAGCTTGATTTTCAGTCATTTTGAGTCTGGGTATCACCTCCTCCCAATGAACAAGGAACATGCGCTCACAAACCGCCGTGGAATCAGGCTAGCATCTGTGACCAGATAAAGTTATTCATAAGCCTTCAAATGATGGATTTTAAGTTTTGAAGACAAAAGGGGGTGGGGGCATTACAGCCCTCTCGGCAATCTCCCTTCAGCAATGTCATGTGTTTTCCAATCCAAAGCATTTCAAGATTTGGACGTATGGCTCTGGACCAATACTTTTTGGACACTGATGTGGAGATGGCTTTCCCAACCTCTAGACAATATTATTTTTTTCTCACATACCCAGGCCTGACAATTGTACTGGTACCAATTAATAATCCTTGTCTGGTGGAGTACCATGTACGAAACTGGGAAGCTTGCACAGGCTACAGCAGAAATGAGGCGATATAAATTGCACGTATTGGGTGTAAGTGAAAGCAGATGGATAGGGACAGGGAGATTAAAGACGGTGTCAGGCGAGACGGTATTGTATTCTGGGCGGGACGATGAGTTACACCGTGAGGGTGTGGCAATTATTCTTAAGAAAGGAGCAGATAAATCGCTGTTGGAATGGAAACCTATTAATAGTCGCCTTATAAAGGCCAGGCTGAAAGGGAAGCAAAACAACTTGACCCTGATTCAATGTTACGCTCCAACCAATGACAGTGAAGATGATCTAAAAGACAATTTTTATCTCAGGCTCCAGGGAGAAATTGAGCAGGTCCCAATGCAAGATCTTATCATCATCATGGGGGACCTAAATGCCAAAGTTGGTGCCGATAATTCAGGTAGTGACAGAGTGATGGGACGACAAGGGTGTGGCATCATCAATGAAAATGGAGAAAGACTTGTTGAGTTTTGCACAACTAATAACCTAGTGATAGGGGGCACCCTTTTCCCACACCGAGAGATCCATAAAGTCACATGGTGCTCCCCGAATGGCAGGGATAGGAATCAAATTGACCATCTGCTGATCAATGGAAAATGGCGGAGATCCCTTCGGGATGTCAAGGTGAGGAGAGGAGCTGACATTGGAAGTGACCATCATCTTGTAACAGCCTGCCTTAAACTGAAGTTAAAGAGTGCAGGGCGTCTAACCAAAGGGCGCAGTCGTTTCGATGTGAGCCAACTGAAACACCCAAATGTGCGAAAATCATTTATCCTGGAGGTGCGCAACCGATTCGAGGCTCTTGTGGAACTAGACGGAAGGGAGGATATTAATGATGAAGGGGTGAATAGGGACTGGGAGAAAATTGTTACTGCCTACAATGATAGCAGCAAGGCATGTTTAGACTGTAGGCAGCGGAGGCCAAAGGAATGGATGTCACCTGATACCTGGAAAGCAATTGAAAGTAGGAGGAAACTAAAAAAGAAAGTTATGGACTCAAAATCTCAACGGCTTAAAGAAAGGCACCAAGGGATGTATCGGGCAGCAAACAAGGAGGTGAAACGCCTATCAAGAGCAGATAAACGGAAGTACATGGAGAACCTTGCCTCCCAGGCGGAGGAGGCAGCTGCACGCAATGAACAAGGAACAGTGTATAAGATCACCAAAATCATAACAGGTAAATGCCACACAACCAACGTGCTTGTAAAGGACAAGAACGGTATCTTATTAACATCAGAGGGAGAGCAGCAACAGCGCTGGACGGAGCACTTTAAAGAGCTTTTAAACAGACCACCACCAACAGTAGTGCCAAACATCCAGGAAGCCGCAATTAACCTTGACATCTGCACAGATGTTCCAACTAGGAGGGAAATCATCCAAGCCATTAAATCCCTAAAGAATGGAAAAGCTCCAGGCAATGACAATCTAAGTGCCGAGCTGTTTAAAGCAGACCCTGAGCTTGCTGCAACCATTCTAACCCCCTTGTTTACAAAGATCTGGGAGCAGGAAGAAATTCCGGCAGATTGGAGCAGAGGAATGATAATCAAGATACCAAAGAAAGGGACTCTAAGTGATTGTAACAACTGGCGCGGAATTACCCTTTTGTCTGTGCCGAGTAAAATCTTTTGCAAGATCATTATACAGCGCATCACCCAAGCTGTTGAAGACATCCTGCGGAACGAGCAATCTGGGTTTCGCAAGGGGCGTGGATGTACGGATCATATTTTTACACTGCAGAACATACTTGAGCAATGTACTGAGTGGAACAGGGAGCTGTATGTAAATTTCATCGACTACGAGAAAGCATTTGACAGTATTCACAGGGACAGTCTTTGGCAGATTTTGAGAGCATATGGCATCCCACAACGCATTGTAAACATCATCAAATGCTTCTACTCAAATTTCACATGTTGCATCGACCAGGGGGATCTAAGTTTTGAAGTTAAAACCGGTGTACGGCAGGGATGTGTCATGTCGTCCATTCTATTCAATATTGCTATTGACTGGGTCCTTTGTCGAACAATGGAAGATCAGCGAGCATATGGCATCCCACAATGCATTGTAAACATCATCAAATGCTTCTACTCAAATTTCACATGTTGCATCGACCAGGGGGATCTAAGTTTTGAAGTTAAAACCGGTGTACGGCAGGGATGTGTCATGTCGTCCATTCTATTCAATATTGCTATTGACTGGGTCCTTTGTCGAACAATGGAAGATCAGCGAAGAGGCATAAGATGGACCCCCTTTACCACGCTCGAAGACCTCGATTTCGCAGATGATTTAGCCCTATTGTCCCACACCCGACAACACATCCAAGAGAAGACAGACCGGCTGAGCGTTTTCAGCAACCAGGTCGGCTTGAGAATTAGCTTGAAGAAGACGGAAGCCATGTGTGTTAATGTCCCTTCCCCAACAAAGATCAGGGTAAGAGGACAGGACATTCCATACACCAACTGTGATGATATGTAGTTCAAATGCACTTCCGGTGACGTAAGCACCATGTGAACCGTCGTGCTTCGCGCTCTTTGGCATGTAGTTCCCGCCATGTTGTGGACTGGATATTAAAAGTCAAATAGTTCTGATCTTTCGCCTCCTATATAGCTTGCGGCTATTACATGGTGTCAGAAGTAAACCAAAAACCTCGGAAACATGGCTTTAAGCGGCATCGAATGCCCAGTTATGCAGTGGGACGGCGACAACCCAAAGGAAAACTGGCGGCGTTTCAAGCAACACGTCGAGCTAATGTTTACAGGACCTCTTAAATCCAGAACAGAACAGGAGAAATGCAGCTATCTACTCATCTGGGTCGGTCAGAAAGGAAGGGATATCTACAACACGTGGTCTGACATGTCCGACGATGACCGTAAGAAATTAGAAACATACTACGAACGTTTTGAGAATCACGTAAGTCCCAAAGCAAATCCTGTTTTTGCCAGATTCAAATTCCACAGTCGAGTCCAAGAATCATCAGAAACAGCGGAGAAATTCATCACGGCATTACGAATTCTAGCCCAGGATTGTGATTTCAAAGACCCAGAAGAAATGATTCGAGACCGTATGGTCTTCGGAACGAATTCACTCAAAGTCAGAGAAAAGTTAATCTCAAAGGGAGCCAAGTTAACGCTGGATAAAGCTATAGAAATTGCAAGGTCACACGAATCCTCTCAAGCCCAGCTCACAGCCATGGCAGCTGAAACCGCAGATGGGTCTATACACTTAGTACAGAGACGAAACCAAGGGGAAGAGCCACAGGATACCCAACACCAAAACCACCCCCCAGCATATCAAGTATCCCCACCTTTCAAGCCTCCCAGGGGAACGAGAGCTTGCGGAAACTGTGGTCGCCCTCACAACGCATCAGCCAAATGCCCAGCACATGGTAAGACATGCCTCTACTGCAAGAAATTAAACCACTTTGCAGAAGTCTGCCACTCCAAGGCCCGCAGACAATGGATTCACGCAATAGAAGATTCAAGGGATTCCGCTGCAGAAACAACCTTTGAATCCATTATTTTCCAATCGGTCACCATAGCAAATCTAACACATGGTACACCAGCATCTAGTCGAGATGAAGTATTTGTATCCCTTCAAGTAAACCTGGCGCAGAGCGATAACAGGAAGACCACCCTAAGAGCCAAACTTGACACTGGGGCCCAGGGCAACATACTACCCATGAGACTTTACCGTGAGATGTTCCCACATCAAGTAGACAACAGTGGTAAACTCAAACCTAAGGCCCTGCTGTCTTCAAATGTTGTGCTCACTGCCTATGGAGGCTCGCAAATTAAACACCATGGCATAGTCACCATACCCTGCACTTACGGGAAAGAGAGCACACTCGCACCCTTTTACGTCACTGACATCCCAGGTCCTGCAATCATCGGCCTGCCAACTTCCACTGACCTGAACCTGCTACAGTTTAATTGTGCTATACAGGCACAACATCCCCACATCAGTAACTATGGATGCCTAAAGGACAGGAATCTTGAACCAGCCAAGGAAACCACCCCGATAAAAGACAAGCAAGATCTGATACAACAATACCCTGAGTGTTTTAATGGCATCGGGAAGTTCCAAGGGGAATACCATATTACAGTTGACCCCAGTGTTCCACCAGTGATTCATCCTCCACGACGCGTGCCAGTCAGCCTCAAGGACGACATCAAGAGTGAATTGGATGATATGGTCAAGAACGGCATCATTACCCAAACTTGAGGAAGGTGAACCCACACCCTGGGTTAACAGTCTAGTCTACCGATGGAAACAAAATGGGAGGTTGAGACTTTGCTTAGACCCCAAAGATCTCAACGCAGCCATCCAGAGAGAACACCATGTTACCCCCACTTTAGAAGAGATCTTGCCCAAACTGACTGGAGCTACAGTTTTCTCCATTGTTGATGCTAAGTGTGGGTACTGGAACGTTGTTCTCGACAAGGAGTCGAGTAACCTCACCACATTCAATTCCCCTTTTGGTAGATACAGATTCAACCCCATGCCCTTTGGGCTGAAAATGTCACAAGACATCTTTCAGACCAAAATTGACCAAACATTTGAGGGGTGTGGAGGGGTGGCAGGAATTGCAGACGACATCGTAGTTTTTGGAAAAACTAGTGAAGAGCATGACCGAAACATGCATGGTATGCTAAGATGATGCCAAGATACAGGCCTGAAGCTGAACCCTGAGAAATGCTTTGTAAAGCAGGAGAAAATCAGATTTTATGGCGTAGTCTGTAGCCAAGACGGGATCCAGCCAGATCCAAACAAAATCTCGGCACTGAAACAAATGTCAGCTCCAACCAGCCGCCAGGAACTGCAGACCTTCTTAGGTCTAGCAAACTACATGGGTCCCTTCATCCCGAATTTAAGCACACTAACAGCCCCACTTCGAGAGCTCCTAAAGGAAAGCCACCAATTTGACTGGAGTCCAGCACACCAAGAAGCCTACAACAAAATCAAGGACTCCATCAGTAGTGAAGTCACTCTAACCTACTTTGATCCAAAGAAGGAGATCACCTTACAAGTTGACGCTTCACTGAAAGGCCTGGGCGCAGTACTCTTACAGGATAACAAACCTGTTGCTTTTGCGAGCAAAGCACTCACTGATGTGGAAACAAGATATGCAAACATTGAACGAGAACTGCTTGCTGTGGTGTACGGGTGTGAGAAGTTTCATACTTACCTGTTTGGTCACAATTTCACAGTCAACACTGATCACAAGCCCCTCGAGAGTATTCACCTAAAACACTTGACAGCTGCACCCCCGCGTCTTCAGAGGATGCTATTGAGACTACAGCCGTATGACCTTGTCATCCGCTACCAACCAGGCAAGAGCATCGAGATCGCAGACGCACTCTCCCGGTTATCACCAGAAGAAACAGAAGCCATCCCTGGGATGAATGTTCAAGTACACGACATCCACCCTCAATTCAGTAACAGCATTTTGCAGAGAATTAGAGAACAAACCGTGTCAGACCCAGAGCTCAATGCACTGAAGGAAATGATCCACTCTGGTTGGCCGTCGACCATCCAGCAAGTCCCAGTGCCCTTAAAACCTTATTGGCCTTTTCGCGATGAACTCGCTGTAGAAGATGGGATAGTCGTGAAGAGTCACCGCATCATTATCCCCACTATGCTACAGAAGGAAATCTTGACAAAGCTCCATGCAGCACATCAAGGAATTGAGAAGACAAAGCTCAGAGCTAGGACCGCCGTATACTGGAGAGGGCTAAACAAAGACATCGATGAAATAACCAAGACATGTAGCACTTGCCAGAAGCTGCACCCAAGCCAGCAAAAAGAGCCCCTGATCCTCACAGAGGTGCCACCAAGGGCATGGCACACTATTGGTACAGACCTCTTTACCTTAGAGGGTTCAGAGTATCTAGTAGTTGCTGATTATTACTCGAAGTATCCATTTGTTAGGCAAATACCAAGGGGACAAGTCAACAGCCACACAGTAACCAAAATGCTGCGACAGATTTTCAGCGAGCAGGGCATTCCCAAGGTAGTAAGATCCGATAACGGGCCCCACTACAGTGGTCAAGTATTCCAAGATTTTGCAAGAGAACTGGGTTTCCAGCATGTGACAAGCTCCCCACACTACCCACGTAGCAATGGTTTTATTGAAAGCCAGGTGAAATCAGTTAAAGCTGCTCTTCGCAAAGCGAAAACCACTCACAGCGACCCTGACATGGCCCTCCTGTGCCTTAGAACCACACCCATTGATCACAAACTGCCATCGCCTGCTGAACTACTTCTTGGTCGAGCAATCCAGGACAACCTCCCGAGGAAAATCCCTAGAGATGCCTTAAACGAAGTAGTCACCCCCAGACTAGAGGAGAGACAGGAGCTGCAAAAGTTCTACCATGACAGGTCCGCAAGGCAACTTCCTGCACTAAAACCAGGACAAAGAGTAAGCATCCAGGATCAAACGACACTGAAATGGAAACCAGCCGAAGTGAGAGAAAAGCTTGCGGGAGTCCCCCGATCATATGCTGTGTCAACCCCGACTGGAAGAGAGCTGAGGCGCACCAGAACCCATATACGTCCTGCCCCCCAGAGCAACATAGAAGTCAAACCAGATACAGATGAGCAAGCTGTGGTACAAGATGCCCCCTTTGAGAATCAAGCTGCCGCATTCCCAGGCAGTTATGTAACTCGGAGTGGCAGGATTAGCAAACCCCCCGAAAAGCTGGACATATGACCTGCTCTTTGTTGAACAATGTTGATCTATTAACAAAGGAACTTTTGTTGTTGACTTATAGTTATGTTCCTTTGTACTAGTTAGTTGCTGTTTGTTTGCTGCTATAACTCACCTCATCAGGAGGAGAGGGATGTGATGATATGTAGTTCAAATGCACTTCCGGTGACGTAAGCACCATGTGAACCGTCGTGCTTCGCGCTCTTTGGCATGTAGTTCCCGCCATGTTGTGGACTGGATATTAAAAGTCAAATAGTTCTGATCTTTCGCCTCCTATATAGCTTGCGGCTATTACACCAACAAGTTCACATACCTCGGAAGTGTGCTTTGCCAAGATGGAGGTACTAGTGCAGATATACAAAGCAGACTGAACAAAGCAAGAAATGCATTTATGAGCTTAAGATCAGTATGGAGGTCAGCAAGCTACAGCACAAAGACGAAGCTTAGAATCTATCAGAGCTGCGTACTGTCCACTCTCCTTTACGGCTCGGAATGCTGGCGAATGCTAGAACAGGATCTCCAAAGACTAGCATCCTTCCACACTACTAGCCTCAGGAAGATTCTGAGAATCTTCTGGCCCCAGAAAATATCAAACGATCAGCTATTGAGGCAAACCAAGCAGGAGGATATCCGTACACTTATCACCAGGAGAAGATGGAGATGGACCGGACATGTGATGCGGAAGGCCAATAACAACATAGCCAGAACCGCAGTACACTGGACACCCGAAGGCAAACGAAGCAGAGGACGCCCAAAAACAACTTGGCGCAGGACTGTAGGGAAGGAACTGAGGAAGCTCAATTACAGCTGGAGCACCATTGAAAAACTGGCTAAACACAGGCAGGGCTGGAAGGATTTTGTTGCCGCCCTATGTGCCACACAGGCATGATGGGCAGTGAGTGAGAGTGAGAGGTGGAGAGGGGCAAGTGAATTCTGGGGCCTTTCAGTCTCTCATTTTTTTAATTTCAGATAACTAATTAGGCTTATCTCATTTCCTTTATGTATGAGTTCCCTCAAAGGGATGTAAAAGGGTCTTGCTGAACAACACCGCATGCACGAGGATGGAGGGATCTTTAATGATTTGATTGATGTTCTAATTAAGGGTAAGCTTACAACAACAAAAAAAGAACACAAAATAAAATATAAGTGGGAAGAAGAGCAATTGTAGAATATCAATTGTCATTCAATGAGGGTCAATAAGCTAAGATGCAAAGCTTGAGATCCGGGTTAGATTTAGTCTTTATTCCATATGAATACAGTTTCTTTTATGTGATTCTTCCTAAACAAATTTAAACATAGCGAAACGGTTAAAAAAAACAGCATACATAATTATAATATAGGGCCATGCGTAAATTTGTACGATTTGTATTTGCTTTGTACCATGTAAGTTGAAATCAGCGTGTTTCGCAAGGGCACATATTTTCTAGTCAGTTCATTCTCACCTCAGTGGCTTTTTAGACAAGGGACAGACTAGGATCTCCAACAGCTTTTGGTTAACCGGAGTATATTTACCATTCCTCAAATTCTTGCCAGTGCTGAAACATCTACAAGATGAAGTCTGAATCCAAGGAACGTGTAACGTCTTTGAAATATTTTCCAACACGAATCTCCCAGATCTCCAAAGAGAACCTCCCGCCATTTTAGATTGCTTGGTAGCCACTCGACATCAGACAAGCTTGGCTGCATAGTCGAAGGAGCGAGTTTCAAAATGGCGGACCAACGTGTCTCGTGCGGTCGAGATTTTTTTTGTGTTCCTGACCTTGCTGGGGCCTTGAAGAATGCTACGAACGGAGGGTATGGCTAAAATAATACAAATTCATCTCATAGGGCATTAGTTTGAGAATTAAAGGTATAAAAAGCAGTTGGTTTAACCAGGTTTTGGAACACCAGAGGTACACATTTCATGCATGTTTGATGGTCATCGTCCCGAAATTCTCCTTTGTAGTCCTGTGTAGGCATGCCGTTTCAAAGTAGTCGCAGGCGTATGGAATGAAGTCGAGTGTTATTCCTAATTAGCGTTATTCCTAATTAGCCTTACTTTTCAATTTTCAGGTTCGATTTCATCTGTGCTCCCATCTGTCATCCAAGATACCGCAGAGAATTTTTAGACCCTGTTCCAAATCGAACGGGGGCTTTCACTCGATCAGATCTGGTACTACCTAGTCAAGGTAACAAAGCCACACCGAGGAAACTTGTATGCTTTAATCTGCTTTAATACTGTCCTTCACACACAAATGGCCGTGTGTCATAAACTCAAAAAGAAAATAGAATCAGAGACTCTCAAAAATTGTAGGCAGCCCTTCAGCATTCATACATGTATATTTCACGGCAGGGAGATCCTTCCAATCAGAGTCCCATGCGTTAACTACAAAGCTACTGTTATTATGCCAGTGTACTGGTGCAGTGCAGGTTCATTGTAATAATCATTTGAATGCAAGAGGTTAGAATCTAAAGGTTTATATTATGAAATTTCTTTCAGATTGGAATAGTCTGATTGTTGGTAAAACCTCCCCGTGGCTGAACTTAGATTCACCAAATGAGACTGTGAGAAAAAATTCTGAGAAAGTAGGTCACTGTCTTGTGTTTTGGGAGCTTGCCTTATTTGATTTCTCCCTTCAGTTGGTTCAGTTATATCAAACATGTCTTATGGCAAGTCTTCCAAATATATAGTATCATTATTCTTTCAACTCACTCAACCTAGTTAGCAGTTATTTGCACTTCTGTTATTTCTTGTAACTTAGTTTCTAGTTTTTCCTTCCTTTTTTTTTGTATTTCATAATTTTGGCCGCAAAATGAACTTATTATGTGAGTGATCATGGGACATTAGGTTAAGGACAAACTTGAACATTAAGGCGGGGGTAAACATGAATAGGTGTGAAATTTGAAGTGATATAAAAAAGGAAATTCTTAGGATTAAGATGGGTTGGAAACACTACCAGACAGTTGACCCCCGCAAAAGAGAGCCCCTGGTTGCTAGGGGACTGTTTGGTATCTGTCTACTAATTCTTCACTTCAAATTTCAATTTTCCAAAGCCATCAAATCTTCAACATTTCATATTTTCCTCAATTTAACCTATCCTTTGAGAAAAAATATCTCTTTCCCGAAATGCCCAAAAATCACCCAAAAATTTACACAAAACCACCAAACAGTGGTTAATGAGATAAGCAGAGAGATTTAGTGTTGCTTGAAACGTGACTGAGATATTGGCAGAAAGGCTGTGTTAAGCAACCTCAAAACAGCCTTCACGTTTACCCCCGCCTTAAGTCAAGGTGAAAACGCACAATTGCACATGTAGTAATCAGAATTCTGATTTCTTTGTCAGTGCAACATTAAAACTGCAGTCTTGAATCTCCAGTGTGTTTCTTCAGCGAAGTAACATCTTGTCACGAAGATGCGAACCAGGCACATAAGGTCTCAAATCATTTCGCTTAAAGGGGCTAGGTCATCCTTTGCAAAATATTTCGGCTCAAAATCTGTAGAAGAACTGAAAAGGAAACACAAAAAAAAAAGAAACAAAAAGGGGTATGGATGTGCAAAATTGGAGAAGATTCAAACAGACTACAGAGGGGTAAACTGGAAATACCTAACATTTTTCAACTTTATCTCAATTTGAATAGGTGCCATTTGTCCTGTTTGTTTTGCGGTTGCAAATTTGTTGCTCTTCCAAAAAGGAGTTTAGAGCTCCTGGATAACAAAAATAAACTGACTTACCTAAACTACTGTGACCTAGCTAGCAGCCTCTATAATGATCATTACTGATTAAAACCTCTCTGCTTTTTGTAGGCCTTGTATCAGGAACTGTGTTATTCTGTTCACTTGAGCCTTCCAGCTGTTCTTGTTCCATTAAAAAGCTTCAACTGTGCCAACCTTGCTCATCACATCAATGCAAGTATAACTGACACACATGTGCAACAGGTCAGAAATGAAATGACAAATTTTATGCATATTAGCAGCTTGCTAAAAATTAAATGTGAGGTTTTCTTGGAATTGGAAGCGGCAAATTTAATGGGAAGTGATTTCATTGTTAACTGTCTAATGAAAAAAATTATAAATTATAATCATGATAAAATGTTGTGGATAGCATCAGTTTCCTTGACGTTCAAAGGCACTTACACACAAAGAAATGCAATAATTTTGAAATGATAATCATGGGTTATCAGATTGAAATAAAATGATTTAAAATGGTAATCCTCATAGTTTTATTGTCACATTCTAACCACAGGACAGTGGTTTTGGCCCTAGTAGAGATAGAGAATTTGTATCATACATGTAATGATAGTATTGTTGTTTGTAAGGCATCCAGTACACAATGTGTCTGTGATTTTATAGGTGTGGGTACATGTGCCTATGAAGAGTCCAGAAGATGAATGTGACAAACACTTGTTTGAAGATGAGGTATAGCTGTACAGAACAATCCCTATAATGCTATATTGTAAATAAATATTGATTATTAAAGTTTTGTGTATTTTGTCTTTGTAGTACACTCACTGTGTGCCTTAATTGCTTCCTTGTAATGTTTCCTCCAATTTTAAAACTTACCACTGTGAGAGTCCTGCTGACATTTTCACTCAAAGTAATTTTAGTAACAAAGTGCTCATCATTCAAAAATACCTTTTTAGAATTTTGATTTTTGTAATTTGATATGATTAATTAGTAATTATTGTAAAAATATTTGAGCCACTGTGTGCACTCTCATTGGTTGATAGGTGTGTTAAGATGAGAGTATGTAAACACGGTTGTGACGTTTTAGATTTGTGTGTATTTTTGAGAATTGTTTTATAAAAGCAATAGAGCACTCAGAGGGTTGGGAGAATTCTCGTTATCCAAACCCTCGACTACCCATCGGGTTTGCATAACTGTCTCGAATTCTCCCAACCCTCCTTGTGTTTAGATGAGGCTATATAAACATGGAAAAAGTGCTCTATTGCTTAATTGGTCCTCACGTTGTACAATTCAGGGGTTAATCATAGGTAATTTCAAATCAGCCTCCTGCTGCTTACTCAGCTAATTTTGAGTTTACTGAATACTATTACTTATTACTAGTAGTACTGACTTAATTTGAGTTGACTAAGTATGATTGTGACATTTACAGGAAGAAGTTGTTGAGAACAACATATTGGAGAGAGATCCATGGCAATGGTATATGTTTTTATTCTGGTTACAGGAGATATGGCAAACAAACTGATGATTTTTTTTGTTACTAACAGTACTGCAACTATCCCATGTATTAGCATGTTAACATTCTCTCAAATCTCCAGTTAAATAATATTTTTCTGATGGCATCTTGTTGAATCTTCAAAATTAATATTTTGATACATGTACATGTTCTGACTTTGTATTTTGTAAAAATTAAATAAATTCAGTATTTGTACTCATTTTGGGAAATTTTTCAAACTTATGGAAAGCTTCCAAAGATTCTGATCATGCATCTGTACTGTAGTAACTAACTGAGATATGTGCAGATGTTTAAAATTAATTCTTTGTCTCTGTAGGTGGAATGTGTTTAGAACTATCTGTGGAAACAGTAGAAAGATTGGCTTGGGTAAGTGCATGAGTAGAGAAGTCTTTCTTGGAAATGAAGCAGAATAATTAAATGCAGTTGTAATGATGATGACATGTTTTGATCTTGAATTATTTGTAGCACTAGAGATTTCTACTGAGTTGCCTTCTGAGGAAGAGTTGGAAAGATGGTGTGGAGAACCAGTAAAAGCAGCAATACTGTCCACAAGTTTATTTCTTACAAACAAGAAAGGTGTGGTTCATCGCAGGGAATAAAAGTTCTATATCAATCATGTCTTGTGTTTTATGGTGGCCATTTTGAATTTTCAGCAGTTAGCCAGTGGAAGGCCTGTAACCAAAGATTTATGGGGTCTGGGACAGCCAAGAAAAATCACAAATTCTCGAAATATGAAATTGTCTACCAAGAACAATAAAGTGCCATTTCCTTTCTCCAAGTGATTTTCTTAAATTCTGTTCTAAACCTCACACCAGTTGACAGTGCAATATTAAAATTCGAAATGTCCACCACAACTCGTTGTGATTCATTAGAGTTTTTCACAAATATTGAATAAGTCAGCTTGTCTGGTATCCATGTCCAGCTGGATGAAGAGGTACACACGATAAATTATGTTGTCAGCAGTAAAGAGCCAATAATTTCATCTTTATTTTTTAGGTTATCCAGTTTTGCCAAGGGCTCACCAGGCACTTGTTAGGAAACTATTCAGGGTGAGAACTTAATTTTGTCACAAAATTAGTAAATTTAACTTGGTATTATTTTACATACAGTGAAAGAATTTTGTTATTGTCTGACTTAATAATTTTTTCTTTTTTTGCAGCTGAATACTCAGTTGATCTTGACGGGTGTCAATAAGCATAAAGACAAGGTATGATTATTATTAATAATATTACAATATAGGTGATTTGTTTTTATATGGGGTCTCAAACTCTTCAATAAGTTGTCCTTTTGGCTTTATTTGATTACTTTAATTACTATTTTGTTATTACCGGTAGTAGAATTCTACTGGTATACTAATGCAAATGCTGCAATCTGATTGGCTGAGCTACTCGTATACTATCAGCCATTAGAGTGCAGTGGCCGGAGGTTGTCTACAAAATGGCGACGTTTTTTTTTCATTTAAGCAAAGTTTTAGAAGAACACTTCGATGCAATTGGATAAATAAATTCCGTAGAATACTAAAAGTAAAACGTTAATTGCTTCTTGACTTTAAAAACGTGACATTATTGAAAAAAAAATGGCGTGTGCACACAACTTCAATTTCAAATGACAATTCAATCCAAGCGATCTTTCTAAGGCACAAAGTTTAATAACACGTTGAGAAATAACTGGAAACCGTTATTTCAAGTAAATTTCAGTTAGAATCACTATCACCTCATACAAATCGAGAGCGAATAATCTAATTGTTAATTAGTGATTTATTGCCAATAAATTGTACTAAATTAATAAATTATATCATGTCATTTGATGTTGACTGGATTCTGCCTGGAATACGTAAAAACTAAATGTGTCATTAACAAGATCATTATCATAATTTATCGGTATATTTAATTCTTATTTTCTCCTCCGCAGGGACTGGGATTTTATTACCAATATCTTGCTCATCTTTATCAGGTGCATGTTTTGTTTAATTAAAAAATATTAACCCTGAGGATGACTTTATTTATAGTATTTTTCTCACAACTAATCACACTTTGCATCTTGTGATCACTGCCAGATGTTTTTGTTTCATCACTTTCTTCCTGCAACATAGAATAACAATTTCAATTCTTTGAATGAGAAAGTCATTACAGTTGGGAAGCTGAGTGGCATTACATTACGAGTGACATTACATTACTTAGTTTCAGAAGCTCGGACAGCAACTGACAGAAATTTCCAGTTACTCCTTATTGCGTACACCTTGTACTTCAGTAGAAAACTCTGAAGATAACTTCAATGTGCCCTTAAGATTCTAAAATACAACTTACAGTTACTGTTTCAAAAATAAATACGCTATTGTCATAGCAAAACTTACGTCATGAAGATACTAAAATACACTGGGGACTAACCTCCCTTCTGAAGTGAAAACCAGTGGGTGACCGTGGGTGACCAACCCTTACACAGTGTCTTGTAGTTATATAACATTTGAAATAAGAAGTGTTTCGTCAATTCTCTAGACACAGCCAGATTTGGATAATGTGAGTCAGTTTGCCAAAGGATATGAAGATTACCTACAGTGCCCCCTTCAGGTACGTGTTGGTTGTGGCTTGGATGAGATGTGGTGCTGTCCTTGTGGTAAAGTGACTCTGAATGCAGTTTCTTTTAAGTTCTAAGATGAGCAAAGGTTACAAAGAGAGAAAAATTACTGGAAAATAAAGATCGCAAAAAATGAGAGGAATGAAAATGAGAAGAATTACTTGCTTTGGTGATCGGACAAGAAGCAGGGGTGAAGAAGTGGTACTTGAATGCTTTACAATTGTCTCGGTCTCTCGGACCAATAACTCCATGAATGTTTTCGACAGTGTTACATCTCCTCTTGTATTCTCTTACCATTGCGTTTTTGCTTTATTTCTTAACAATGCCAGTGGGCTTTAACTTAAACTTAACCTACGCATTAAAGCCTCAAGTTAGTGGCATCAAAATTATCATTGTTTAAGATGATCCATTTTCCAAGTTGAGAGTCACTATACCACAAGGACAGCACCACGCTCAAAAGAGTTAAGCCCTGTTCGGCGGGGTTTGCACCTGGATGGGTGACCTTAATACGAATACCCCATGTTGTATATAAATAACTTCTTTTTTTTCCTTCCCTTTCGAGGGCGATATTAAAGACTGCAGAACTCCCAGCCTTGTGTTGTGTCATTTCTTCTATTTCTCAACTATGTGTTCCTCATTTCGCCATGTCCGCATTCACGTGTATTTATTTACAACATCATATAAATAAACAGCGGAACACGTGTTTGAATTCTTCTCACTTCTCTTGACTTTTGATTGTCTAAAACAGTAATTTTGATCTTATTGCTATCTAGCTCTTTTAAAACCTTGCTGTCACCACTACAATCCACGCTATGACATTCCGCACTAAATTCCGCCATGTTTGTTTTGACCCGTGCCCCCCCCAAATAATCCCATAAGCGCTTGCGGCACGACTTTGTTCCCAGGCTATCACTATTTTCCAAAGTGAGCTATTATTATCAATATTATTATTATTATTGTTGTTGTTATTATTATTATTAAATTATCATTATTAAATATGGCCACCCTGTTATCAACAGGGTTCCACTGTATTTTCTTTTTTAGAAAGAGGCATGCATTTGTTGGTTTATGACATTATGTAGTACTCTGCTTGTACTACAGGCATGTGAAAGCACCTAAAATGCTTATAAGATTAATGAAGACTTTTTAAAAATAGAGAATTTAATATTCTTTTTTACTACTCTACATTTCTGATATTTTTTTCTTAATCTTTTTTCCAGCCCTTAATGGACAATCTGGAGTCTCAAACTTATGAAATATTTGAACGTGATCCTATTAAATACCGACAGTACCAAAGGGTAAGGTGCCAAGTTCATAACCAATGAATCCCTAAGGTTAACATGCAAATTATTGTTACTGGTTTCTATACAGTTGTATCAGTACTAGTGTGAAGAGGTTAGATATACATCAAGATAATGCATTTGCCAATTCTCTTTGCTTTTATGAGTATCTTGACAAGAAAGAGGTGAAAAACATTTACAAGTACAAGGTGGAGCAGGACATGTCTTGATTTCCCTTGAGGAGAGTAGATAATAATAATAATTGTTAATCTCTCTACAATGGCCAGTTGGTAATAATCAACTGGCCATTGAAGACAGAGGGCTGTTCTAACATGGTTTCAATAGGCCAACTATTGATGTATCAAAATTCTAATGTGGCTGTAGGGCTTAGGGTACTGAAACAAAGAAATTGCATTGAGACTGAGGCATGGATAAACACTTTCTCTTGTTTTAGTCCCCTTAGCCTTGCTGACATGTTTTATGTATTGAAACCGGGCTATTAGAAAAAAGTGAAAAGATCAGTTTGTGGTTGTGATGAAAAATCCTGCAGTGAGGCCATTTATGAAGATTCAACTGCATGGGAAGAATTTTTTTAATGAACAATTCTGTTGTGTTATGTCTTTGCAGGCTGTACATCAAGCTTTACTTGATAGAGTTCCAGAAGAAAAGAAGGATTCTGTTGTGACGTAAGTCTCATAAGATGTAATTTTGAATTTGTCAGTTAACGTAAAAAAGTTAAGATTTGTGTGGTTCACTAATTTAGTTTTTGATGTGAATAATTATGCAGAACAGTTAGTTGTGTATCAATTACTAAATGCTGTCTGTACCTTCTCAGGGTGATAATGGTTGTGGGTGCTGGGCGTGGTCCCCTTGTTAGAGCATCACTGGCAGCAGGTGAAGAATCAGGTCGAAAGGTTAGGGTGTATGCAGTGGAGAAAAACCCAAACGCTGTCGTGACGTAAGTTTCCTGATCACATAATCCATGCCCTATACTAGTAGGAGTGATACATTTGAACAACAATTGATAACCATAATTTTCTGACCTTGGCAGACAGTATTTTGATCCAATGAGTGAATATGTTAGAACCATTTGGCCATCCTGTTGGTTGCCATGACTGCAGCAAGCGCTCTTGAGAGCTTTTGAGTCAAACCCAAACTCCAAGAGACCTCACTTGTAGGGTAATCTGTGGGAACATTTCAGATGAAATTCTGATTCAACCTAAAATGGCCATCCAATGTGTTTTACGAACCTTTAAACTCATCAACAATAGATGAGCTTGGGAGCTGGTGCCTTAGAAGGGCTGGTGGAGCTGGGCAACAGTTCTGGCAGAGGGAAGGAGGTATCCATCGTAACCCTGCAAGCGGCCACCGCCCAGGCACCATCACACTGATCGAGTCAGTGGAATACTTACCCGCACCCAATACTTGCCCAAGGGAGGGAGGAGTGGGAAAGAAAAGCTCGGCACAATGACGGCAAGCAAACGGCAAAACAATAATGACCTGAAAAGGTCAGCAAGCAAGCAAGCGAAACGCACGAGGTGCCCCTGCTAAGCTGAAGAGGCAGCCCCGAGCCGTGCTAAAGGAGACGACCGCTGGACGGCATTGTCTCGAGATTAACCTTGCCTAAATTTCATTTAGCCACATTAAAAGCAGTCCCAGATGTTGACACATGTGGCCTCTAAAGGGGGCAAGTTTCTAAAGAAACTGTGGTGCTGCGTCGGTTGGAGTATTACAAGATAATTTGGTTTTATCAACTGGGTTGATAATGTGAATTGGCCACCGTAAAGAGATTCGGAAGCGTTAGCCCTTCGTCGGAGCGAATCCATAATGTGGCTTCTGTCTGTCATAAAATGTTGGTGCCATGTGATTGGTCAGGGTTTTGAAAATTGATTGTGCCAACAGGTATTAACATCGAATTTTCACACTCAGCATTAGACATGTTAGAACAACTCTTACTGTATCGTGCTTTCTCGGAAGGGTTTGTGTGTTTAAACTCGGTAGTTTTTGAGTTTTCCAGGCTAATAATCTTCTATGCCTTGTATTTTTTTGATTCAGACTGGAGACTTTAAGAGAAGAAGAGTGGAATGGTGACGTCACTGTTGTGTCATCGGACATGCGCGAGTGGGATGCTCCAGAACAGGTTTGAACAATTATGAATGATAATCCAAATGTCAAACTTACTCATTCTTATGAAGACATGATTGATCATCGCAGTTACACAAAATTAAAGCCTAAAAAAATTCAGACTTGAACGGGATCCGAACCCGTGACCTCTGCGATACCGGTGCAGTGCTCTACTCTACCACCTGAGCTATCAAGCCAACTGGGAGATGGTCACGTTGTGACTTCGTAATATCCCCGAAGACAACTAGGATGAATTTTGTAGGCAACCTATTAGTTCCCCTTAATTTGAACGCTATCTTTCTTCGTTGTTTTCTTCCGCTTGGATTATTAGTTCTTATTAATTATTAGTTCTTAGTGAAGTGCCAACGGCCATTCCTCTTCCACAGTTGTTGTTTTTTTTTTCATTGTTTACAGCTCATCTTGCAAGTGTTACAACTAATTGAAAAAAATAATAATACAAAATTGTATTTTGTATGTAGGCTGATGTACTCGTGAGTGAGTTGCTGGGTTCTTTTGGTGATAACGAGCTTTCTCCAGAGTGTTTAAATGGAGCCCAGAGATTCCTAAAAGGTCAGTCATGTTTTGAATTCAGTTAAAACATTTTATTTCCTTCCATTAATGGACGCGGATTTGTGCCTCTTCAGAGCATTTTTCAATACACCAGTCCAAAGTTGAACATAACTGCATTCCTTTCGCGTAACTTGCACTCAGTTTTGTAGCGTTTTTCCTTCGTTTTCCAGTGTTGGCTAACTCTCCGAACAACCATGATGACAGACGCGAATGTAGCCATGACATACATTTAATTGCTACTGTTGGACATCTATTACCATGGATCTCTAAACAGCACTTTGCTCCTATAAAATCCTTCAAAATAACCTGTTACTGCGCCTTTCAATAACGTGCGGACAAATGCGTTTTTCGCTACCGCCAATCAAATGTTCGGCGGCTCCTCTCAGCTTTCGACTATGTTTTCCGAACTGTGCTCAACGATTTGATTTGATTACCGCGCGCTCGGCGGTAGTCGGAAGCTGGGAGGAGCCGCCGAACATTTGAGCTTTGAATTTTAGAGTCCGCATGTTATTGAAGGCGCAGTAATGCCGCTTGATACTTTCCGTAGAAATTGACAACTGACTACGTTGTTCGATTGAATTGACTTTGCTAAAAGCGGCTTTCTATGGCGTGTACAATTCCGCTGCTCTGTTTAAAATCGTTTCTGGTTATAAATCGAGAGCTTGAAAATATTTTAATTTCATCATTTGTTGTTGTTTTCAGATGATGGAATAAGTATTCCTTGTCAATACACATCATTCCTGGCGCCCATTTCTGCACCCAAGTTACACTATGAAGTATCACAGAGCAATGACAGCGGCAAAGGACCCTTGGTAACTGATTCTTTATTTTTGTTTCTCACTAAAGTTTGTACAAAGAGGTTACCTCATTGGAGTCCAATGAATCAAAACTTTGGAACTATTCTTTCAAGGCAGCATAAGAGTATGGATTATGTAGACCGGGCAAACACAAGGAAGTTAGTCAAAAGATCCGAAACTCTTTTTCTTTTTCTTTTGTCTTAGAAAGTGCAATTCATTGCGACAATCATGCATTTTAAGTGGTCGTCAATTATCGGCAGGTTTAAGGTGGGCTTCCACTGTCTTCAAAATACCTCTGGAACGACCGCCCGAAGCTATTTACAGGGGCCTTCTCATTTATTTAGGCTACTCGTTGTAATTTGCAATCTTAGATAACAGCTTTGCATTCTGACTTGTGACACATGTCTGCACTTGTGTTGCGTGACAGCTGCGCTTATTTAGCTAGAGTCAGATCTGAGTAACTCTTTTAAGTGAATTTCAACTCCAGAATATTTTTCCAGGTTCCTTTTGAGACTCCGTACGTGGTTCGACTTCACAATGTGACAGTGATGGCTGCTCCACAGCCTTGCTTTATCTTTACACATCCGAACAGAGGTTTGTGGGCAATTTTAGTGCGTCAGTTTGTCTACTGGAAAGAGCAAACGGTGAATTCGTGTAGAACTTAACAAGTAATTTATTGTGATATAAATATATATGGGCCACTGACCAAGCGTGAGGTGAAGATGGTTGGATATTGGCCAACTTCCTTTTTCGTGTGTTTATGGACCGAGACGGATTCGAGGTCAATAGACACGCAAAAAAAAAAAAAGAATGAGGCCAATATCTAGTTATCTTCACCAAACAAGCTTGGTCAATAACGGATTTACTATATGGAAAAAGAACATTTTTTCTTGCGGGACACAGCGGGTAATCCCGAACTGGAAAGATGGCGCCATCTTGCCCTCTCGGGTAGCCAATCACAGCGCTGAATTCGGTTTGCCCGCTTACAGAGCTAGCAGTAGAATAAAAGGTGTCCTGTTTTGTTTTCCTTGCAGCTACTAGAATTGATAATTCGCGGATGAAGTCACTTGAGTTTGAGGTCAAGACAAATTGTACTTTGCACGGCTTCGCTGGATATTTTGAGGCAATACTCTACAAGGATATCATGTTAAGTAAGTTGCACCATGTGAATCTCCCGTATTTGATTGGGAGGTGAAGCAGTTTGTGGTTTTACGTCTGTTTAGGGATGGACAATCTATTGGCCAATCAGAGCAACAGCGCTGATTTCTTAGCCAATCAGAAGGCATTCGACTAACGCGATTTTCCCGCGTTTCTACCGGCCGCGCGTTTTTTCTCTGAGTTTTTATTATTGTTTTTTTGCTTTATAAGTTGTTCTGTTGATTGGGTTTTCTTCTGCTACTATATCTACTCAGCCTGTGAATTATATTGCCAAATAGTTTCTTCCTTCACACTCTCGCCTTTTTCTCTTTTCCTAGGTATCAAACCAGATACTCATTCAGAAGGGATGTTCAGCTGGTTTCCGTTTTTCTTTCCCATAAAGGTGCGTGAGCTAATAATAACAATAACAACAAAACATTTCCTACTGTCGCTAACACTGTTGTTATTGGTTATTTGATAGGAACCACAATACATCACTGCGGGTTCCACAGTAGCTTGTCACTTCTGGAGAAAGTGTACGCCGAAAAAGGTCTGGTACGAGTGGTGTATGTCACGACCCGCCCCAATCCCTCTCCATAACCCTGGAGGAAGATCTTACGTCATTGGTCTTTGATCAAGAGCAGAACTGCGTTTTCCTGTTTGTGTTCAATTTTCAGTGTAGTAAAAGACTTTCAATACGATAAATTGTCTCACTTGTTGCGTATTTCTTTGATTTCTATGGAAGAGGGGTCTGGAGCAGTGTCTTAACAAATCTTAAAATGTTAACAGCATGCATTTCATGTTGATGTAGTTTGTATTATTGATGTATCTCGATAAAGAAAACGAAGAACGTCTAGAGTGCCTAACTTTCTAAGCGTATAACTGGCATTTCTTGCGTTGGAGCTGATACGACAAGCTAATTGCTGTTATGGCTTCTGTTCTGCCCTTGAGTCAAACTTGTCACTCCGACAGACTTGTCACACAATATTTCCTCAGTCCTGTTTTACGTGACGTGTGAAATATCTTGAGGATACTATTTTCCAACGCAAGTAGTGGCTGAGAAACAAATTGACAAAACACACCGGAAGTCAAGCTACATTTTTTTTCTGGAAGACTTACCAATTGACGAGAAAAGTTGATTTTTTCAACACGAGATTGGAAGTATTATTGGTCTAAAGTGACAAAATGGCGATCAAAACCATCCAATGTGAGGCCCTGTCTACACAATGCCGGAGAATGTGAAAACGCAGCTTTATTTCTACGGTTAGGCCTACCGTCCACACTAATCCGTCACGAAAACGGAGCTCTTCAAACCGGCAGAGAAATTTGAAAACACCGGCTTTGCGTTTTAGTGTGGACGATAAACATTTTGAAAACTTGGAGCTTTCTGAAAACGATGACCTCAGGACAATCATTTGATTTCCATGACCATTTTTTTCCTTAACCACAAATCCAAAATGACCGGTGATTGTTGCGTTTTCAAATTCCTCCGGCTTAGTGTGGACGGAAAACATTTGATGCGTCAGAGTAAAGCCTCCGTTTGTGTGGACGGGTGCTGAGCATGATCTTGAAATGCCGAGCAGCTGCTGAACAAAATGTAAACACACTTTGGTGTCTTACGTATACTGACACGTGCAGTCGAATCCATCAGTCACATTTAATGTCAGGGCAGCACTCTAAACGCAAAGTTATTTAAGTCACGTTTGAAGTCTTGAAGAACGTAAATGATATTGAATCATTGACGCTTTAATGGATTTAATGACGTTCACGAAAGGAAAATATTGAAATTGTAGTTTGTTTTAGAAAATCATTAAATTTTGAATTACATTCGATACAGTGATTTATCATCATAACAAAAATTGATGTCACGAAACAAGATCACGGATGACAGAACGAGAGGATCAACGAAGCGTTTTGTTGGTCGGGTGTTGTCAAACTCTGGAAACTTGTCAGGCTTTCTTTTTAAACCAGATTTATTATGAATTATTTTCTGTCACCTTAACATGAGTTCGACGCCAAAGTCAAGTCTACTCCCAAGCCTCGTAATGGATGAATAAAGCCCCAATAAAGCTCACTGTTAAGTGTTTTGGTCATAACGTCTGCAATTGACTCATGCATCACGTTCACAAAACAGAGAATTAAAGATAAACTACTGTATTTGAAATTATAATAGTTTAATTACACTACAAGCGAAAGGAAAAGATTAACATAACTGGCGCCCGCCGTTTTCTTAAGATGCACATTTTTCATACGTTCAGTGGCTTAAAATGCAAAATTCTCGGTGCCCATTAGCTTTGATATTGATCAAAAGGCCTTGAGTCTCAAGATAGACTTTTGAAGCTGGAATAACACTTCGTTTGACTAAATTTTACAAAAGCTCTTTTAACAGTAATGAACATGGTCGAACATGTTTATTATTTCTGGATTTCCGGAAAAATTTTTTTCGAAACACTGCGTTGGAAATGAAAGATATGATGTGTACTTTGCACAGAAAAGAGATCGTGGAGTAAATAAAACGTAGTATTCCCCTGGCTCCCACTGCGCTACGTGACGTATTTCAGCCGGTGAATATAAAAACAAAACAAACAGTCGTACACCGCGAAATTCAGCTTTATTTTACTCATTTTACTGCACAATGACATAATAAAATATTTTGACAACTTTGAGCTTTGTTGTGGTTCTTTTACATGTTCACTGCTCTTCAGTTTTATTGTTTTATCTTGCAAAGAAACGGGGCTGTAAATATACTTTTGGTAGCACTTTGGCAGGTGCATTCCTGGCAAAATTTCGCTTGATGGAGTTTTCTTTTTTTTAATTGTTGGAGAAAATAAAATGGGTTGCTCTGAGCGTGGGAATGGCTGAAAATGTTTTTGCGTCGTTAGCATGTTTTAAAAGAAATGAAAAAACAATTTCGTGTTAAACTTTTCCACTTGTGAATAATCATTTGCCATTCGGAAGCTTTTAATATGTTTTTCAAACTTGAGTCAAGATCTTTTGTGTTTGTTTTACGTAAGTATTCTCGATAAGATTTGTTTTAAATGAGCTTACGAAAGATACTCGGAGTAGATTAAAATCAAATCTACAAACGATTTTGTGCAGATTTTTGATAAGTTGAACCTCATTAACGGCAAGCTGTATACAGTGAAAAGTTATCTCTCATAGAAGCAAAGACAAAAAAGGTGCCAGCAGTCTGATTCATAACACACTGGGATTATTTTAGCAATTCGTATGCTATTGTTTTCGTCCTGAATGCTTTGCCGGGCGATTTCAACACGCTAATGTGTGGTTCAGTTTTCTTTGAGCGAAAGGGATACGCGAAAGTACCAAGAGTAGAATGTTTTTGTAATTATTTATTTATATAACATTTGCCGCTGGTTAATAAAGTTCGTGATCAACGCCCTAAAGCCGACATACAGAAACGCGTTCTCACATCCGGCAGAAGGCGATACGGCTCGCAGAGCACTTGTGTATTGAACTCACGACTCACGTACAAAACTCAATTGATTCAAGTCACAGAGCGACACCGGCAACATCTCCTTACCATGTTCAACGACTCTCAACATTCACTTGTTCCTGTCACTGAAGTCGTCGTCAGTGCAACTTTTTTAAGTCTCATCAACACTGGAATAATCGTTGGCAATCTCCTGGTGTTAATTATCGTGTGGCGCACGTCGAAACTTCACGAGCCCAATTACTTCTTCCTTTGTAGCCTCAGTGTTGCGGACCTGCTGGTCGGTTTAATTTACTGCCCATTGCTGATTGTCAGTGTGGTGAAACAGTACTGGGTGTTTGGGAATCTAATGTGCCATGTACATGCCGTGACCGTTGGTATATCCTTGAATGCGTCCCTGATGAATCTTTGCGTGATTTCAGTGGACAGATATTATTTCATCACGAGGCCTTTACGCTACAGAGACATTGTCACTCGTCGTAGAACAGTTATCAGCATTGTGTTTGTGTGGTTTCATTCTGTTTTCTGGGCCATCGCGCCTTTGTTTGGTTGGGGAGAGTACGTATACGAAGCCAGCACGGCCACTTGCAAGCCGAATTGGAACGGAGAGGGACTCGGGGATAGATCATACGCGCTTTGTTTAGCAGTGATTTGTTTCCTAGTTCCTGTTCTAGTGATGATATTTGCATACTCGATGATCTACAAAACCGCCAGAAAACAGTTGCGGAACATCCAAATCCCAGGAGGTGTAACCTACGAACAATCCACAGAGAGAAATAAAGCTTCTAAAACAGTTCTTATGATTATCGGAGCGTTTTTCCTTTGTTGGTCTGTTTATACCTCAGTTTCGTTGTGGAAGCTTTTTGCTTCGTTAACCGACCTCCCGCCACGCCTGGTTCGTATTGGAATTTACCTGGCTGTTTCAAACAGCTGCCTTAACTTTTACATCTACGCCGTACGAGACAAAGTGTTCCGGAAAGGACTCAAGCGTTTGCTGGTGTTGTGCCAAAGTTTACGCGAAGTAGGGAATTTGAGTCGCCCAGCGAGACCGCCGACCCCAGGTCATTCGCTCGACCATGATTTTCCCGCGGCGGGCTCTCGACAGATTTTGGCACTTCAAACGACTATTTGACAAGGCTATCTCTCCGTGGGTTAAAATATGTTTTACTCGTAGTTCTGTGAAGGAGAAGTGACTGAGGCAGAACAAGAGACAGGAAAAAACGTCAAACAAGTGAAGTGCCAGACTTGAACTATCTCTGCACACAGGAAGTTACGTCACTCTAAATTTCAGGCCCTCTAATCTCTCTTCTTCTTTGTATGTTAGGGGTGGTGAATTTTCGTCTCATTTCACGGGTCTCGCTCTTTCGGTTTTTTTTTGCAAGGCTATAGCTAAGAAAGTCTCTCAGTCTCGAGTTTTTTGTTTGTTTTTATGAATGACGTCTGAACGTCTTAGAGTCGGAACATCTCTCGCTCGCATTTAAAACGCTTTTAAGTCTCCGTCTCGCAATTTAAGAAGTCAAAATGTCTCGTGCTACAAGCAGTTGCAAAAAGGTTGAGACATTCACTCGAAATTTCACCTCTTCCTGCTAAAACCCTATTTCCAAACCTAAAGAGAAGTCGCAATGCCCCTTCTCCCCCTCCCCCCATTGCAATGTTGATACCCTTTAGTTTCAATGCTAGATCAAGATGAAAACAACTTTGCATGGGGGAGGGGGGGGGGGGTTAGAATGTGCTGACCTCTATGTCACGCATTATAGGGTGTTTTACAGTGAGTGTCTCAACTCTTTTTGCAATTGCTTGTAGTAAAATGTCTCGCCTTCTTGCAAAGTCTCGCTTTTAGCATGAGGCACGAATGAGGACTGCACTGAAGATGTTCACTTGTGAAGACATTTTGGGGGATATAGAAGATAAAGGTGATATGAACCGGAGAATGATGGATCCTGAATTGTATGAATTCTGAATATTCCATTGTGGCGATTTTTTCGCCAGTCGCACTCGCTAATTCGTGAAAGAGACGAAGAACTACAGCTATCTCGATAAATGTTCGTAAAAGTGGGCGTTCGTTATCGCCCCTAGTGGGCAAGGGAGCTTGCTCTTGTTGTAAGCTATTGTACAGTAAATTATTCATGAGAAATTGAAGTACATGGAAATTTAGTACATGGAACAAATAAACAGCTTCTATGACATCCTTTAATTGTTCTTACAAAATGGTCTTCAGAGGAAGGTGCTCTGAAATATTATCTTTTAGTCGGGCGCAATAAATTTAAGCAATAGAGCACTTCTTCTGTGTTTGCGTAGCTCATCTGGGAGACAGTTATGCAAACCCGAGACGTAGTTGAGGGTTTGCATAACTTTCGAGTATTCTCACAGCCCCCCGAGTGTTTAGATGAGGCTATGTAAACACGGAAAAAGTACTCTATTGCTTTTATAAAATAATTTTCAAAAATACGGGCGAATCTAAAACGTCACAAACGTGTTTACATACTCTCATCTAAACACACCTATCGACCAATGAAAGCGCGCGTTGTAGATCAGTTATTTTATATAATACTTTAGCTACCACCTTTATATAAAGTCGTTCGCAAATGAGAACGAGTACATCGGAGTATAAATAACCTATAAAGAGGTAACTAAAGTTCGTCCTACTTACCATGTCAATCAGATAATTCATACATTACTTGCAAAAAATGTCGGCGATTAAATAGTGCCCGAAAATAAAACCGTACGAAATTTTTTAGCGTCCGAAATATTTACAGTACAGTATAGAACTTGGAAGTAAGTCCTAAGCTCTTAGTTTCATTTATGCTGGGTTATATGGAACGAACTCTAGTTAAGACACGACTTGCCATACGTAACGGCTTCATAGAATTTGTGATATTTACTCGTCGGTGTATTCGTAAAACTTTGAGTCCCTTGAGGCTGCAGTAAAACTATCATTTTCACACATGTTTTTTCAGTCTTATTCGTGTTTTTTAGGGGAAATTAACTTTAGTATGTTTCAGTAAAGTGTCCAAACTTGTTGTCCGAAATTTGTCCGAAATGACTGTTAGAAAGTGTCCGAAAATTAAACGTCTGAAATAACTGACATCCGAAATTTTAATGTCCGAAAGTTTTTGCAAGTAATGTATGTGATACTGATCCACTTGATGTAGCACCAAATTCTCATATGCAACATTACGAGAAATGTACAGGTATATCCACTGGTGAGGTAAAATTGGTGTTGAGATCTAGGGGCCTATGTTAAATGGTATTGGAATTCATGTTTTTTCAAACTAAATTTATGTCAGTTTTGTCGATATAGATAAGAATGTATTCGACGTTGTTCGTTTTATCGTTTTAAAAGATGTCTTACCTGACTGGAATTCAAGAATTCCTTCGCAAGTAGAAACTAAATTCAACTAATTAATAAATGGATTACAACCACAAATTCTAAAGTACCGCGCCGGTATATTACATGGAAAAGCACGTCTTTACAACTTGTCGCTAAATTCACGCTTGTTCCCATTTTTTTCAAGCGTCCCAGTAATCGCCGACTCTGGGTTTCAAACTGAGGGATTTAAATTATATAAGAGTTTTCCCATTGTTAAAAAATAAACTCCGACAAATTATATTCCTGTTGAGGCCATACCACACCTCGCATGCACCGCAATTTATGAAACTTTAATTAAGGCAAAGTGTACTACTCATTTACGAACGCAAAAACGTGCTCTAAATATTAGGCACAGCTGTTTGTTGTGTCTTTCTTCCAGCTTTAAACCTTCCTTTTACAGCTTATTTCAGTTTCTAACTAAAAGTAAATCCCTGAGGATGACTTAAAACAATAATTCAAGCATCAGTTTTAAAAGCGCGGGGAGTTTTGCTGTATTATCTCGCACCAGGCATTTTGATTTTGTACAAAATGTTGCATCCCGTAAAGTTTAAATTGTCTTTTACTCTAGCTATCTTCATGGAGTGAAACATTTCCTTAATTTATCAGGCCATCATAAAGGAAGTCGACTTGTGTTGGAAAATTAATTTTATTGTTAAAGTAATAAAGCATTGGAGATAATTGGCATTTCTAGAGTGTCTTCAATTAGTCATTCCGGAGATCGTGCGCTGGAAAATTAACCCAGTCCATACGAGCATATTCTTTTAAAGATTAAAGAAGACGTAGTCTTGAAGGAAATTTTCTAAAACAAAGAAACAAAGGGAGATTATGGTAATTGTCAAAAATACACCGCTAAGCCAGTCTGTCTGATTCTATCTTCACTGTCTACGGCAGTAAATCAATTCTGAATCTTAAACTGAGTTAGAATTCAGTTCACCTGACTCGAAAAGTGGATCAGTCGTTCGAGCTAAGGATTCAATTTTTTTCGCCTGAAAATTGCGGGACATATATAAACTTTATTATTTAATTAAAAACATTCATAATTATACTGACCGGAAAAGGGACTATGCGGCCGGAATAGTTTTCCACAGCAGAACAGTGTATCACTAAAATTCTCCTTCTTTTCAGCTTGAGATGTCAGTGTAAAAATATCGCGACGTAGAAGGCTCAAAATCTCATTGACAAGTGATTTGATGTAGAAATTCTCTGGTTAAAAAAGGTGAAATCGTTTCAGAGATTTAGAAAACACTGCGGAAATATTCTTACGTATGATAAGTACGCGTAGTCGGCTGTTGTCGATGAATGTCGTATTGTCTTGATAGCGAGCGGTTCGCGATCAAAGAAAATGTTGCTATTGATAAAGATTTAAGATATCCCTTGCGATAAAATTTAGGGTTACATTTTCTTTGACGCGGTGAAGTGAAACAGCTCGTTTCAGATATGACATATAACATTGAGTACGAATGAAATTGCGTTGTGGTTTTCTTTAGTACCATAAAGCCACGCTGCTTGTGATATTCACACTAGCTAGGGTTTAAAACTGCATTAAATTTCGTTCAAATCTTTTAAAAAGCACAAATCGTGACAAACGTATGCAGGACTCTATAAAAACCTGACATTCTTTTTACAATAAATCAGAATAAATTAAGGAGAAAGCTCCAAAGAATGTTTAATAAAACAGTATTTGCCGCGTCGATTGTAAAGCTATGTCCATCGATCCCTATGTAGATTGATTGTTACGAAGCATCCACGCCGCTTATATGGCGGGAATTTCTGGTGTGAATTTCTGGCGGGAAACGCCTCCTACGCGGATTCTGAGATTCGTTCTTGCGATGTGACAGGAATTGGCTCAAAGTCGTCTGAACTTCTCTTCTCCTTATCCAGATTGTAGAAATAACTAAAGTTTGACACAATCACTGGTACAGGCAGGGCCAGGGTTAGCACTCCTGCGACTGCGCACAATGAACCAATCACCTTTCCCCATGGTGTAGTGGGGGCTTTGTCTCCGTATCCAACCTAATAAGCGTGTAATAACAAATGTTTCAATTTTCCGGTCATTTAATATTATAAAATAATGGAACGTACATGTGTCGCACAATTCCGGAATCGAGTTTCTTTTTGTGTGTAGGTTTCTGCTCCTCATTGTGAAATGTATAGGACAGGAAAATTTATTTTACATTCGAAAATGAAATAAATTTTGCTTGCGTTGTAAAAACTGATAAGTTTTCAAATTGTCAATTTTTCTGAATAAAGAAAATTATCTTCCAAAAGGATTACGTTCAATTAGACATTGCTTTGGCGATATGTTTCCTGCGCAACCCAGATACCACTGATATTTTCCCGATAGGGCTCATGTTTTTTTCAGAAATTTCCCTTTTATATGTAGCTCACATGAACAGCTGATTCAGCCGGGCGTTTTGTTTTATGAAACGTAATTTTAGCCTTAGCTTTCAATATGATTTTTCATATGCAATATTGAGTGCTTTGTGTTAAATGTAATCATCTTGTTAGTATAATTGGGTGGAAATAAATTTTCTTCTTATGACAGAAACAGAAATTGACCAGGGACTAAAATTTAAAACCCAGTGACAAGCTTCTCGCAAGAGAAGTTGAATTTTTTGTTTTGACTTGAAGACTCCACGAAATACACATAAATTTAAATAATTCGTAAATGCCAACTATGGTTTACCTTTGAACTATTGGACTGACCGATCAAAAGATATTGGCGTTCACTTGTGTTCGAATACTTACAGAAATGTTGATTTTCAAGCGTGTTCTATTTGGCGCGAAGTAATCTCGGCGAGAGAAAAAATGTATAGAAATATGAACAGAAATCGATACGAAGAGGGATTTTTGATTCAAAACACAAGCCATTTCACTACAAGCATTCGCTCTTGTTCATTGAAGGCTACTTGTTTCCGCAGCGATTTGTGTTTTTGCCTTCGTCCGATCGAATAAAATCAATAAATGGATAAGTATTCGCTTTCGCAACAAGCGGAAAAAGCAATAACTGTTCTCGTCACCTTCGAAAATGAAATGTTAAATGTTATGAACTGGGAAATTAGAGGTGTTTAATGAAAGATGGAAAGAACACAATAAAATGGCTTGCAGTGTGTGTGAATAATGAATGCTACCTTGCTTTTTGAACTTTATTTATCAAATGCGGGCGTTTCATGTTTTCGTGTCTAGCATTTACAAAATATATATTGTATTATTCTTCTCAAGGTTTATTAGCTTTTCGTATTCAAACTGTACACCGGCTGACAATATGCAAATTCGTTTCTCTTTTCATAAATTGCAGTGAATGACCTTCAACCGCATATTGTGGGGAGACAAGTGTCCTCATTTGAAACGTACAAGTTGCTCCCCTAACGCAATAAAAGCTGGAGTGTAACTCGAAAGCAATCAATTTTCAATCTACACATATTGTGATTGGATACCAGTCATGGATTTTTCGATTTCATTAGGCCGTACATACAAAGGCGCTTTTTTCGCACAATTATCGGAGAAATACAATCAATGAATGCAAGAATTCCTCAAAACTTACCGTTGTCATAGTAACCACAGACCACCAAAATGCTTCAGGGATGCTGCCGAAATTAGCACTCTCTGCGTAGTAAACCCCGCTTGAGAAGATTATGACTCCCATGAGTAGGAAAAAAGACAATAGAAGTAATTCACGGAGACTTGCTTTTAATGTCATGCCCAGAATCTTCAACCCGCGGTAATGCCGGGACAGTTTGAATATTCGAAACACCCTAACCAGCCGTAATATGCGAAAGAAAGCGACATATGAAGTATCGCTAGTTTCACTGCTCCCGCCAGCTGACAGACCGAGAATAATGTAATATGGCAATATAGCGATCAAGTCAATAATGTTTAGAAAAGATCGAACGAACTTTAACTTCTTTGGAGCCGCCAGCAAACGAGCAACATATTCTACAGTGAACCAGGCCACACAGAAAATTTCTAAGCCGTAAAGCGCAGAACTCTTGTCATTTCGACTTTCACGGAAGCGCGGCAGGGTCTCGATACAAAATATTACTATGGACAATAAAATTACGAACACGGACCAAATGGCCACTATTTGTGCTGGTAAGGACGAATGAGGCAACTCCATAACTTGCCATATTTTTCTTTGGATGGGGTTCTCGGGAAGAGGGCCTGAATCTTGGTCAACCACGTTCATTTCCAGCGTCTTAAAACGTTCAATAACATCCTCTCCCAACTGAAAAAATTGAATTTCGTCGAAGAAGGTCTTGCGGTCAATCTCGACAGGTCTGAGCAGCTTACCTTGTGATTGATAAAAATACAAGATGGCATCAAACGCCACACGATTTCTGTCGAAGAAAAATTCCCTTTTCTTCGAATCATAGTATTTTTGGCGCTTTATAGGCGATCCCAGCAGCGAATCCGGGAAGCGTGACAAGGTCGATTCCAAGGTTTCAAAAATCATTCCACTGACGTTAATTTTGACCCTTACTCCACCTCTTTTCGTCGATCTTCCAAGAAGCGGATATACAGATATTTTATCCGGACGTAAATATTTCGCGGCTTGTTCGAAAGCGCCTGTACCGAGATCGCTGTTAAAACGACCTCGAGGAGATTTTCCTTCAGGCGAGTATCTTCCCCGCGATGTTGACGGGCATGAACGGCCGTCGATTGAATGATGTCGATATCTCCGGCCGCCTTCTCCTCCTTCAAGCCCCTCTGCGTTTAATCCTTGGGCGCCAGAAATGAGAACCGCTTCCATGGTTCTACTTTTTCTACTTCAGGGGGAAAAAAGTTTTCAATCGTTAAATAGTTTTCGTCTTTTCCGTGCAGTTATTCCCGGTGAGGAAGAGCTTAGAATCAAAGATGACTTCTTGAACGCTAATTTCTGTTTTGCTTAGAAAACCGCACAGATGGCGCGAATGATGGTTTTCCATAAATGCTCGCTTTACGTCCAACGAGGTAATTACACAAATTCCCCAAATCAATTGAATTCTCAGCGACTGGGCAGCCCACCGTAAAAAGAATATTATTTGCCTAAGAAATAGGCGCCCATTTGTCCTTTGAGGCGCTACCAACATTACAATATAATGGAAATTCGCGGGAGTTTACGCCAATATCGTTGGCTTGTCACGTGATCACATGATTGCCTTCCTTTTTAACACAGCTTGTTGATTCACCTGTCCTTGGTGCGGATTCGTCGACTCCGCTGAATATTACGCGCATTTCACTTGCAGCGGGTTGAAATCGTTCATCTCTTTCAAGGCCGAGGTCGAAAAGAAATGCTCGATCTACTGAAATAGCTTGTTTTCTGTCGGTTTTGTTTACGTTATCAAAATGTCGTCGATTCCGGATATTTTAAGTTTCCTGTTACGAAAATGAACTTTTGGGCGATCGATCTTTTTGACGGCATGAGCTTTGTTTGAAAATGAATGATTGATGCCGAGGGATTATTTATCTCTTTAGCAAAAACCTTAAAGAAAAGTATTTTTGGCAACGATTTAAGCTGCGAAGTAGCTTTCCATAATGATTGTCCACTGTAGATATATCGACAATGATCTTTTACTGAAACATGGAAAAAACATAAAGTAATATAATCGCGACTGTCGAAGTTGTTGTATTTGCGGGATTCAGATCTAGTCGTTCGATTTTCCGTTTTTTGAGAGTTAAATCAACAAATACTGCCACGTCTGTTTTGTTTCGCTGGCTCTTTTATTAATTCTGAAACGCCGTTGTTGACTCTTCGAATACGAAAACAGAGCCAGAGGCAATATTTCTACCATTTCCTTTGATTATATTGATTGATCTCATTTTCATATTCTGCGGTAACTTTTTGTCATTTGCACGAGAAACAAATCAAGCAAACAAATTACAACCGTCTTTGAAACAACGATTACCATTGGCTTCTATATTGCTAGGTTGGCTGGAATTCAGCTCATGAAAAAACTACCAAAGAAAATTGAGGCCGTTTACATATACATTTGTAACTTTAATTTGCGCGCTGTCATCAGAAAGTGAAAATTAAACGAGTCTTCTTTCTTGAAATGATATCAATATTCTGATGCCATATGAAGTGCAAAAAATCACTCGAGAAAATTATCATCTTGGGAATCGTTGAATCCAGAGTGTATTAAAAGGACAGCCGCCAGTTTTTCTCTTATGTTTCAGTGAATAGTACTAAAGAAGTGCTTACCTATGATATTAGGATTTACAGTTGGCAGTTGGTTTAAAACAGCTTAGTGGAATTAGTTAAAAAGTTTCTGGCTTTGAGGTACGTAGATTGGGAATGTCACCGGGAGGTTTCTATCCCCATAGCAACTGGCCATGTAAACTGAAGATAAGGGTCTTTGTAATCAAATCAAAGAAAGCAGATCTTCAGGTGCCGTCCGTTTATTTCATGTTTTCCGCTGACCATGAGTATCGTCGTCTCGAAGATGCATCTCAAGAGCTGCAGTATCAGGGTCTATCATAAAACTTCGCGTAGAGTTTACTGTCGTTTTATGTTGAAACTCTCCTTCCTTTTTGTCGAAGTTCGACCATAGTTACTAACTATAGTTCGACACAGAACTTAGGAGAATGTTTTGGGGCTGAACCATATAACGGAAGATGGTCTTGAGCGAAGAATACATCGCCTGAACGTAAGCAACAACAATAAAATAAAATATTTTTCGTTTGTTAACTTATATTGTTACAATTGCCCTGGCCCGAGGATAGCTAGTGCTAGTCTTGGCAGGCCAGTCAATAAGTACAAACGTTCTTATTTGTAATTTTAAATATTCAATCTTTGTTTACTGTCTAAAATCCGCACGCGTCATTGGTTAAAATTGATCACGTGGTTTCCCGTTACCTAGCGACATCAAAGTGACAGAGTGCGTTATTACAATAACGCATAAAAACTGTGCAGTGTTCATTGTTTTCTCATTCAAACAGGTCGGGCGGGAAGCCATTGTAAGTCTATCGCCAGCAGACTGTTGTGAGTGTTTTGTTTTCAAATACACGCACGCGCTTACTGTACAATGAACGAGAAATTTTCAATACTGCACGAAGCGAAGCTGAGTGCAGTATTGAAAATTTCGAGTTCATTGCCTCTAATGCCTCTAATGCAACTCAGACAGTTTAACAACGAACTAATACCTGACTCTGTCTCTGATAGGTGAAACATTTGCTTGAGATACAGTCGGTTTTGTTATTTTGCAATTGACGTTGCAAGTGTTCTACCTTTTTTCAATCTGTATGTTACTTTGCTGAGGCAGTGAAGGAAGTAATACGCGATACACGTAAATTACAAATAGCTCTTGGAGAACGCTGGAAATAGCTTTTCCGAGTCTCTAGATTTCAAAATGTTCTGGGGGAAAATGCCCCCCAGACCCCACTAGCGGCTCGCGTCTTTGCCGCTCGACTCTGGGCCCCTACTCAAGTTTGGCTATCGTTATAAAAGTAAATTTCACCATCAGTCCCCTGATTTTGTCTCATATAGTTTACTATGTAAGTTATAGTTTACTAGAAATTTTGTACTGGATTCCTTATGATGCCATTAGTCGTGACTGAAGTGCTTTATCTGATATGTAGAGCTCTGAATTGGAACTAGTTGAAGCGTCCAAGGAGGTGGAAGTCTGTTCATCAGTCCTTTAGGCGGAGAGGAATCACGATCATGTCTGGGATGCACTGCTACACAGGGCAACAGACATAGCTGTTTTGTACAACATAAATCCAAGCATCCCTAGAAGAGCGGGGAAGCAGCAACACCGTGAAAACGTTGAGGCAGATACTTCTTCCACCTATTGGAAGAGTTTACCTTCCACATTTCTACATCATCTTGTGCCGCAAGGCAACGAGCTGTTACTGAAACCCTTCCCGAGCAGGCAAAACATACCGGGTACTTGCTTGTTTTACTAGTTCCGTGCGATGGTACCGCCGGTTAAATTTACATTTTATATTTGTTACATTTATTCTAAATGTCAAGTTCGAATTCAGGAAACCTTCAAGACCTGACAGAAAAAGGCGTAGATGATATCTATGATCGCTGTGGCGAAGACATGCCTTTGTCTTTCGATCAGTTTAAACGCGAGGTGACTAGGTGCCGTCATAAGTGGCTGTCGGTTGAAGAAGGCATTTCGCAGACCTTAGTGGACTCCGCCAACCCAGAATTTTATCCTGGGATTTATGTAGCCATCAAGCCCCTCCTCACGTATCCTGTGTCCACGTGTGCTGCAGAGAGAAGCTTCAGTAGCATGAAGAAGCTTAAGACGCCACTTCCGAGAGTTACGTCGGATGCGAGGTTGTCCTTGCTATCCGTGATACATGTTCATAAACACGAGGAAATCGACTTTACTAAGTTTTTTTTTCTGACCTCGCCGGTAAAAAAGACAGAAGATTAGCTCTGTGCTTGTAAAGGAAAACCATTACAATTTCTATGAAAGCTGACCACAGTTATATTCTTACATAGTATTTAGACTTGGGGGTTTATAGTTTCTGAATACTGTCTAGATGTACAGATTGATTGTTTTGTGTACATCTGTAAGAAGCGCGCACATAAGTGAAACTTAACTAGGCCACAATTACGTCAACGTAGGTGATTTTTACATGTGTCACAGCATTAAAAAAATCACTCATTTGTAAATGAAAGTTTGAGATACTACAAACTTGTTGGCTTATAAATAATCAGCGATTGTCTTTGAGGCGCTGCAGTCAGTGAACTGAAAAAGGCGACAAAGAATTTTACGACTCATTTCATATACAGTGAAACGTGTATTAAGCGGACACCGTTGGGACCCTCGCTAGTGTCCGCTTAATACAAGGTGTCCGCTCTAAACAGGTTCAGCAATAATAGTTAATTGATTAACCCTTTTGTAACACAGTGTAACACAGTGTAAGATCAAAGACTTCTCATAGCATCAATCTCGAATAATCTACTTAGCTTTAAAACGACATCGCTGAACAATGTTAAGGCATGGGTACACCGACGTGAAGGCTGTTTTGAGGTCGCTTAACACGGCCTTTCTGCCAATATCTCGGTCACGTTTCAAGCTTACTTCATGTTTACCCCCGCCTTAACGGTGTCTGAGCTGAGCTTTTAGAAGTAAAAAGCCCTCGAAGTGTCCGCTTATTGCAGGTTTTGTGCAACAAAATATTAATGGTTGATATTGGTGCCCGCGTCCGCTTGACAGAGGTGTGCGCTGAACGCAGGTTTATTTTACAGTAAATGTGGGAAGACAGTTTAGGGACTCAAGCTGGTGTCCACCTAATAGAGGGTGTCCGCTTAATATGGGGTCCACTTAAGGCGGGGTAAACATGAATAGGTGTGAAATTTGAAGTGATATAAAAAAGGAAATTCTTAGGATTAAGATGGGTTGGAAACACTACCAGACAGTTGACCCCCGCAAAAGAGAGCCCCAGGTTGCTAGGGGACTGTTTGGTATCCGTCTACTAATTCTTCACTTCAAATTTCAATTTTCCAAATCCATCAAATCTTCAACATTTCATATTTTCCTCAATTTAACCTATCCTTTGAGAAAAAATATCTCTTTCCCAAAAAGCCCAAAAATCACCAAAAAATTTACACAAAACCGCCAAACAGTGGTTAATGAGATAAGCAGAGAGATTTAGTGTCGCTTGAAACGTGACTGAGATATTGGCAGAAAGGCCGTGTTAAGCAACCTCAAAACAGCCTTCACGTTTACCCCCGCCTTAATACAGGTTTCACTGTACATTGTACAGGCAAAACGCTAGGCTCATAACGTTACCTGAAAACGATTTAGGACTTGGGGGCTGGGGGTGGGGGGACTTAGAAAATTGTGCCTATCTCTGGAAAAATCGTGGCTACGCCCCTGATGATTCAGCCTTGGATGAAATGGCACAGTACTAGGTCAAGTTATACAGCGTACCATGATGGGACAGCTTTGCGTGAAATAGCTTGGCATACATTCAGACGGTGCAGCGTAACTCCATGCCATTTTATGAAGATATCTTGACACATATTTACTTCAAGAGGAGAACAAGCTTGAAGTGATAAACTCCTACGTATCACAATATGTCACTCTAAATGTTGTCAAGTACTGTAACCTTTTAGTGTTGACTAATTCAAAGCAAGACATATCAAGTGCTCGCATACAAGAATTTTAAATCGAAAGACTGAGAGACAGTTCGAATGGGTTTTACTATCATCTAAGGTGGTTCTGACCATGAGAAAAACTGTCTTCATTTGTACTTTAACATGCTCTTTCTTCCGAGTGGTGCGGGTCTCTTACTTCGCAGGACCTTTGCACTAAAATGATGAAAACCCCACAGCGAGTGCGGCCATCAAGCCAGCATTTATCTCCAGCTTCCATGACATGCAGTGATAAAAGTACTAGGGCAGATACGGAATTTAAGGGGGTTTGAGATACGGACTTTTGAGGGCAGTTCCCTAGTAGGGAATCCTCCGCCAGAAAATTTTCGAAATTGAGAAATTCGGAAATGGGAGATCCGGCATTCTAAAGCCCAGTCAGCATGTCATCATGTCTCATTTGCTTTTTTTTTTTATAATTTAGGGGGTTCGAGTGAACCACCCGAACCCCCTTAGTGCACCCCAGAAGTATTCTATTCCTCCATGAATGGAATAGTGGTCCAACCCAGGGTTACCTTCCTACAAAAATACTCCAAGGGTGGAGATAGAGATGTCTTTACCCAAATACACCACAGAGTGGTCTCAGAACAAAATCTCTCACTTACTCCAGTGCAGTCTTCGACAATCCTTTAAAGCTGAAGTATAACAGTACTGTAATAAAAGCCAAGCATAATACTGTTGTTTCAGATAGCTTTATTACAATAATCAGAGGATATTTACAACTTTCATATTGCAACCAAATTATATTTTATGTCACTGATATTTCTAACAAATATTAAATTTTTCTTTACAACAAAAACAAGATCTCAAAATATCCTTGAGCTATAAAAAAGACTGAGAGACAAACTTTAAAAATCCTTGAAATATTGTCTAAATTGTTTATGAAAGATTTTATCGAAGAGATGATCAGATAAAAACAAGAGCAGAAGCACATTCAAGGATTTTGAAAATCAATGTTATTGCTGATTATATTTGAGTTAACTTAAGTCAAACTTATCAAATTTTTGCTGGTTTGTGTTGAGCCTGCAACACATTCCAGGCCACTTGGTTTGAGACAAAAAATAAAATAAATAAGCGAAGGGGAAAAGAATAAAACTAATACAGTAAAATAAATGACAGAAAAATTAACAATTACATTATCTTGTACTAAAACAAGGCATGTATGGATATACATTACCGGCAATTCATGTGTATTTTTGGGACATATTACATCACAAGGGTTCATTGAAGGCAGGGGGAAGACCTTACTTACAATGGGTAGAATTCAAAATACAGGCTGTTATAACCATGGTAGAATCTTCTGTTAAACTGATTAGAGAATATTAGTTTAAGCATTACATAAAATAGAGACTACAATAACTCTGTGAAATAAATTAATTTGGACATTTCATCTGCAGATCAGGGCCGGGTTGTAACCGAGGGTTAGCGAGAATTTTGATTTCAGTCTTGGAACTTTTTGCAGAGGTTTTCTGTTTATATTGTTTGGCCTTCTCTTTTGAATTTGAACAATCTTAAAGTAAACAAAAAAGGAAGGGAAAAACAATTTTATACAAGAAAAATTGATACTTTGGTTAACTTTTAAACCTGGGTTAGCGTTAACCGGCTTTTAAACAACACGTTCCATGTAATAGTGTAAGATTTGTGCGTTCACCTGTTATCAAGAAGAGCAGTGCATTACAGAATAGTTTTAACAATTAATTTTAAATACTGAAAAATATGTATAATGGAAGTAATTATTGTTTAGATATGTACAGCTGTAGAGTAAGGAAGAGCTTAGCTCATCTATTCACTGTAGCTAGAAACACCTTTTGATTTACAAAAGTACAAATATTTTCAATCTGGAACCTTACCAATGTTGTCATTGCTTTTCTAAGTTCTAAATTAATGGACTAGAAACTTCAACACTTATTCTAATTAAAACAATGTTGATATACAAGACTTCAATAATTATTAAATAATTATTTTATCAGGTCCCCTTCAAATTTTCCAGATAAAAACTCTTTGACTAATAAACTTGTCTCCCGCATGTCAGTCAAATTCCTTTCAAATGCATTCAATTTCATTGCCTACAAAACTATACTGTCTGTCAAAAATACTTTGTCTTCTCGATGCTGCATGTCTGCTAAACTCTTCATCTTCACTTGGCATATGATGAGGTCTTGCTCACATTTTGCCTGCCATCAGTTGCCTTGGATCACACACACACGTGGTGGCACAATAGGGGCATCAGCTTTTTGGGTCCTGATCAAACACTGTTACAACTGAATGTTGTCTGGAGAGAGGACTTTAAACACTACTGAGTGTAAAATGTCACAAGCACTTGTTTCAGTGTCCCCTTCTAGTTCAACCAACCACAACTGGGAAGAAAACATGTTGCGCACGTTCAATCTGCCCTCGGCAAATAGGACAGAGGTCAATGCTTGCCGCACAGACACTGCATGAAACCATGTGTCCACAAGGACAAAACACAGTGTCAATCTGCGAGTCCATGCAGATTTTGCACTTGAACGAGTCTTCCATTTTGGATAATTGTTCCTGGAGCTGAGCAGCATGCATGTCAGAGGTTGGAGGTCTGTCTTCAACCTGGAAACTAGCAGGAATATTTTGAATTGGGTCACAACCAAGCTTATATAAAACCCTCCGGCAATGATCATAAACTTCCTTAGAAGTCCTCTGAACATCAAAAATGTACTTTTTCTCGGATTCTTCATCTCCAAAAAAGGAGATAAGTGTCTCTCTCAAGTCTCTTGTAAATTGATCTGTCACAGCATTCCGTACAGTTTCGCAACGGTAGAATGCGTGATATTCTGTAATGGATCGATATAGAGCACAGGCTGCTTCTTGACTGAGAAGTCTGAATGTGAACACAGTTTCACCATCACAGGTAGTTATTCTGAGGTACAGATTGTTCTTAACATGGGTTGCCATCTTAAGACCATTGTATGAAAATCTGGAACAATAAATAAATACATTTGTTAAACTACATTAACTTCACTAATACAAAATAAGCTTTTTAAATGCACTCTTTGACAATACCACAAAAATAAATTAATCCATGGAAGGATACAAAATACGATGGTGGCAACAGTGAATAAACATGTTCACTTATTGTTGTAGGTTGTCGCATTTTGCAAAATATGAGATGTGGGCAGCCAAACTTTCTATTAGGCTTATGATGCCACCCTGCAAGGGGGTCTTTACCAGTATAATTCACAATGTAGGATATATTTCCACAGTTTTGAGGGCACATTTGCTAGAAGTTTTCTAAATGAGCTAAAAATAGCTATCAATGCAGAGCTTCAGATTAAGTAGCGCGGTTGGGTGAAAATAGCAGC
Source organism: Micromussa lordhowensis (assembly GCA_964020085.1). Classification (NCBI taxonomy): domain Eukaryota; kingdom Metazoa; phylum Cnidaria; class Anthozoa; order Scleractinia; family Lobophylliidae; genus Micromussa; species Micromussa lordhowensis. The sequence goes on from OZ026606.1 coordinate 24,921,537, forward strand.
TTTGCAATGCTGGTGAAATCCAATATTATCATGAATCATGCCAACAACACCAACGTAGTGGTCAAGACTTTCAAAACAATTTACTGTGAATACACAACCTTTGAGAAACAAGAAATATCTCATTTTGTACTTTACATTTTAAAGAATAACACTGTTCCAGAGGTCTTAATTGAACAAAGTGGTAGTAATGAAGTCAATTGAACTTCCTGACAAAAGCCACTTCTCTTCCAAGCAGATATTCTACAATTGATGCTCCAGAAAATATATTTGTAACTAGGTACACAGTTATTTTGGGAAATCACCAAGGGCTGATGTAGCAAGTTATCTATGGTCACTAACAACACAAAGAATTACTTGAAAAATATGATATTAAGTGAGACTGACAAATGTTTTCATGCTGCTCTTCAGTGCAGCTGAAAGGGCTAAGTGCAACTCTGTAACTGCATGCTGCTGACATCCAGCAGACCACAGGAATAAACAATAAAACTACCGTGCATGGTTACCACAGACATCACAAAATTTTCCCAACTTTTCCCTCACAACAATAAAATTTTCCAGACCAAATAATTACAAAAAGTCAGATGATATATTTCTAGCCTCCCCTTCAACCCATTCAGTTTTGAACTAATTGGCATTCTTTGTTAAGAAAAACTGTGTCAAGATCACAGTGACCCCAAATGTTATAGCTTTTAACGTTATTAAATAAGCTGTGTTAAATTACTTCAATTTTCCCTGACTTATCTTTAAAATGTAAATTTTCCCTAATATAAAACAACATTTCCAGACTTTTCCCTGGCCTAGAAGAATATATTTTTCGCCTGACCATTTCCTGACCTGTAGAAACCCTGCTGTGTTCATATGTAGCTATACTGAGCAATTTTTACCAACTTTTGTTGTTTGGCATGAGATGTTTCATTAAACCCCAAGGCCAGTAATGCAAGAACACACGATGCCTAGAACTTCTGTATCGTATGAATAATTAGCCATATATATATATCTTGAATTCCTTAAAGGCAAAAAAAGATAGAGCTTGAATGAAAAGAAAAAGATGGACGAGGAAAAAGTACTTAAACCATAAAGAATGCATCAAACATGCCAAGAACTGCTGCTGAACCAGGTAACAACATTATTTTTGACAGAAAAGCGCGATTGTTAATGGTAATGTTCTTGCCACTGAAGTTTGGCTTCAAGCCAGAAAGGTATGTAAATTCATCTGACACTGGTATTAAGTAATGCAATTATAGAAAACCACAAAATTACATGTTTGCACAACATACTGCAGATGACTAAAATGTTATTATTATTATTTGAAAAAAATGAAAAAGCGAAACAAAAAATTGATTCTCCTTTGGCCAACATAATCTGGTAGGCCAAAGGTCAGAGTTAATATAAGCTTTAACAGAAAATAACATTTTTATGTCTCCACTTGATCTAAACGAACCAAAACCAAGATATACCTAAAACACTTTCACACTTCGCCCTTAACATTGAAACTGTGCATAAAATCAGCTAAAAAGCTTCATTTGACATGTGATGACATCGTGTTCGACCGAACAAACAAAGCTAGCGGTCACGTACAAGGCAAAAATAAAATACTACAACACCAACACTAGATAAAAAAATCTCAAGAAATATAAACCACAAACAGTTTAAGCCTTTGGCGTTTACAGAAAGAAAGCTTATTTTGTTCAAATATTCTGTTCAGCTAAACCGACTGTTCATTATTCAGCTCACGAGGCTAAAGCAAGTTGTGTACACATAATTGATAAACATGAACGGCAAATATCACGTATCGTAAGGCCCTCAACGTTTTCATGCTGGCGCAATAAAACTTTTGTTATTTCATGTTTTTTTTATTGTACAAAAATATTTGCATTTGATATATATCAGTATAATTCTCAATCGAGTAGCTGTGAGAAGTCTAGTTCAGATACTTAAGAGGCAACACGAACGAAACATGTCCTTTTAAGAACCTTTCTTGTACACGTACGCCTAATTACAAAAGTCCAAGAATTGAAAAATTAAATAATGGAATAATACATCAGGGTATCATGGGCTAAATTTGCTGAGGGGAAATTTAATCTGTCCACGCAAAAAAAGGGATTTGCGATATTCTCGACGACTTCGACTTGTACAATGTATGCAAACAAGCTTCGCAAACAATTGCAACAAATTTTTCAGCAAACACCTAGATTCGGTTAAATTAATTCAAAGCGCTGAAATTGCGTTTATTGGCGGTCCTGTATACACCGAACACACCATCAAACCCTGATTTTTGAGCCCAAAAGTCGAACTTGTCAACGGATTTCCTGAAGTGGTTTTAGTCCAGTTGGATAGGTGGCCTTAGCTGTGTGTTCATGGAGAGAAAGAAACGTCTTAATATCAACTGTTCTTTGCTTCCTATGATCAAAAATTGTGATCCTGACATGGCCCTACTGCCAACAATATAGGAATGATTTGTACACGAAATAATCAGCAATTGTTCCTACCTTTCGATAAAGTTCAAGTCGCCATCATAGATTTTAATCTCTTCACTTCCAACACCAATGTGCAGCGACTGTCCTGATCCGTTTTTCGCCAGATGATACTCGATTCCGTAATTTTCCATCGAGGAAAGCTCTTTGATGAAAAATTGCTTGGCTGCGACCGATCGTACACCTTTGAGCTTGGCATGTTCCACCGAAACATTGCTGCGAAATTCCGACGTCCACTGCGACTCAACTTCCGATGCTTGACAAAAATCGCAAGGCGAGTAAGAATCACCGTGATCTCCGATGGTTGCTTGAGCGATCAAAGCGTACACGGCTGCTGCTTTTTCTGGATCTGGGATTATCTTTCCTTCGTCCAAGTCTCTCTTCAAATGCAAGAAATACTGATGTCTGCAAAAGGAAGAGACGGCAACATTGATTTGAATGTACAGCTGACAAGCAAATCTTATACCATGATATGCAAGATACATGCACTTTCCCGATGAAGCAAAACATTGTCAGATATATAACACAAGATCCCTAAATTCATATATATTTATACTAAGAAGACATTTGAACAGTCCTACCTGGTCGAACCTTGAAGTAAATACTGAGGCTGAACGAAAAATTTCACGCGAAACTGCAAACGGTACGGTGATCCACCGGGGATTTGTCGTCGAATTCTATTTCTGGAGTTTAACCAAAGTACTTCGTTCTTTGGACCCGTAAACTGCAATCCAAAATAGTCCAGTTCGATAATACCAAGTTTTTTGCACACCTACGGAATAGACGTAAAAGGTAGATGATAAATAAACGCAAGAAAAAAGTTACATCAGAAAATTTCACTTGAAAGCAAATTTCTGGACTTTGAGCCCAACAGCAGAAACAACGCACGAACCGCTTGTAAAAGCTCCTGTCCCCGCGCTTTTTCCCGAATTTTGAATTCTGTGAGGACACAGTCGGGCATAGACACATAACACAGCATTCTGCGTCGAGGGCTTGATTTTTCCGCTACCTATCTCAGAGAAATTCGATACACAACTACAATCATGACAAACGCCGGCCGAGCTCTTGTTGTTCTGCACAGAATTTTTTTTGGCGAGCTCCGTTTGAAGTGAACTTCGATCTAAAAGGTCATTCCCTGTTCACGTGTAAGACAACCAGGGAACCAATCAGATTAGGGTGTTTAATTTATCCACCAATCAACAAAATTCGGGAAACCGTCTGGGGTTTCCCCGCCCTCAAGGCGGAAAATTATGAACATGTTTTAAAAATAAATTGCCTTTTACAAGCAACTTTTCTGCTTGACTAATAACATTTCGGTTTCCTTTCCTCGTGATTTATCAGGTGATTTCTGCAAGCATCCATGAAATTCAACGGTTCAGCTGCCTCACGTGCGTGCCGCTTGTTCGCATTCAACGACGTCAACAATAGAACAGAATTGCATGTCTGGGCAAGGGCCGGACGTAAACGTCTTTTGAAAAAAAGAATAAAAATCAACTTTCTGCCTCAAAATGGCATTGATTTGTAATTTGCACCGTAGATATCAACTGGACTACATGATGGCAGGCTAGGATTGAGCTAATTTCAGCATTCTGCAAAATTCAACGGTGCCATAGAAAGGAATTGCTATTAGTGAATTTATTGAAGCTGTTAAGACTACCCGTACGATTTCAGTCATACAGGGTGGGATTAAAAGAAGATTAGTCAAGATTAGAAACACAATTGGAATCCGGAATAGAACAGAGAAACTTTTATGTCATGCTAATCCAAATTATACTGACTCCAAGCTTTCGTTCGAAAGCTGTCAGTTTCAGTGACAATCCGTTTTTGTGCCTCGATTACCTAAAAGTATTCAGACATATTTCCAACTTAATCATTTGAATTTATTGAAATAAATGAAAAAGACTAACATTTAGGACGATTTAACGAAATAGGAACTTACTGCGAAAAAAAACACAGCGTTATTAGCCTGCGAACAGGCTTTCAGCTCTTCGCGCCGGATTTGCTCTGCGCCGGGAGCCTGTTGGCAGGCTACAGCCTTCTTCAGAGTGAAGTAAGGGGTATTAAGGTTAAAATGTGAATTGGGAACAGGAAAGATTCGGCCATGAGCCGGCGGCTAGCAGACAACCAAAGCGGGTTCATCAACATATACCACTCAAATTTCGTTCATAGGCAATTGCAGAAACGTGAGAGGACTGGGAAAGGGTATGATTGTTTTCCGTTTGTTTGAAAAACTAAGATATTCAAATGAAAGATCAACTAAATTTGAGAGTATTTACCAAGAATAGAAGTATTTAGAGAAGGAAAATTGCAAAATGGTAGCTCTTCAAATATCACCTAAAATAGAGAGTTTGTATGGATTGGGTAGACAAGCCACAAAATTATAAGGATTTGTATGGAATTTTGCAACTTTTGAGATTGTCCCATTTGAACAATTTTCCACTGAAAACTCTCAAACTTGGCTGGGTAGCTCTTCATTCAGTAACATTTCAGTTGAAATGTTTAGATTTTCAATCTAATCAATATAAGAAACTCGTCCCAGTCCTCTCACGTTTCTGCAATGGGCTATTCACACGGATTCAGTGTCTCGTTAGGGGCTCGTTAGTAACTACGGAAACAGCCATGGTTTTTGTCCGGGGTTTTTGTCGCTTGTCCGTGTATTTAAATTAAAAAGGCCAATCATGCAAGACGGTAGTTTATCAAGGTTCTGCACCGGTGACATTCGGTCCAAAAGTCAATCAATTTTATGGGCTTTTCCCAGTTATTTTGAATGACAGGTTATGATCTATATCAAGACCCGAAACTGAAATATTTAGGGCGGGTGAGTTGTTTCCTAAGCGCCGAAGGTTGTTTTGCCGAGATAATCAATCCACTGTTTGCATTTTGCGCTTTATACGCCAGTTACATGGCACTTTCTTGGAATGCTAATTGAAACCGAAAGAGTCGCTGGTGTTTAGATTAATTAACACGACAGCCGGTCCACGTTTCTTCCTGCTCAAACTGTGTAGTTAGTTCGATGTAAAGGAAGGAATCTAAGAAGGTTTTCCTTTCCGCGATGCAGTATTGGCTTTACGAGGTTATCACACCCAAACTTATTTAAACGGAAAATGTCATAAAAGTAAATATTTGCACGCGGCATCTCTTCAGCATAAGGTGCATCAAGTAAGCCATCAGAAAACCACAAACATATTCCTTGGGAATGTTTCATAAACCGAGATGATATTCGTAATTTTTACGCTTTAGAAGGTTTTCGCGTGCACCGAACCTTAAAACCGAGATATTGCATCATAAAATAAGCTGTTTAAGTACATCTATCAGAAACAATAAGTCGATTATTTTCCCCCAAAACGGGTCTACAATAGGTTTGTCTTGGAGTGTAAACAAAAGTTCACGATATGATAATTTCGCTTTAAACTGGAAAGTGAAAGTGAAATTATTCAAATGAAGTCTGACGCAATGATAGAAATCGTCAGGAAGAGAATATATCTAGACCAATTCGATAATCCCGAGTTAAAACATGACCTTTTTCTGGCACAACTTAAAAGTCAGACGTTCTGGCGTCTAATGTCAAACAAACTTTCCTCTCCCAAAGTTTATTACTAACTTCTTTTTTACCGAAAAGTTAAAAAAGCTAGAAGCTGTTTTGCTAGGCATAAATTATATTTTCATCGCGGAATGTAAAGGTTCCAACCTTGAAGTATCGTAGCAAAGTAAGAATCAGTTGGAAGTTCGTTCTTGGAAAATAGATAAACATATTTACACAATAAATAGCTAGTCGGAAAGGAAATAATATAATAAAATTGTAACTGAGAACGAAACTGAAAAGTATATTGCTTTGACAGCATTTACAGAAACAGATAAATTTAGGGGAAAAAACCATGATAATATACTGGGCGAGGAGTTTTGTGAACGTGTATTTGTGAAAAACCAACACGGTGGAGCAGTGAAATATTTTTTTTTACAGTAAAACATAATTATTTACGATAATCTACGACACACAATAAAAACTTAGTTTTACAGTTAAAGAATCTATTTACATATTATGCACGATTCTGTCAGATTTGAAACCAAATTGTCCCTTGAAAATAAAAATATTCGCAGTTTCGTAGTTTAAGTTGGAGCGGCTACTAGGCCGGCGGGGCCTCGGCCGAGTTGTTGTCCTCCGATGTTGCTCTCCAGGGGCTTGAAACCGAGTTCTTCTGTTGGAACGCCAAATGACTGCAGCTTCGCCTCGTATGTTCGAATGAGATCGTTGTGTGCCTGAAATGAAACAAAAAGCTGGAGTAAGAGGTGTGGAAAAGACAACGGAATGCTGGAGACCGTTAATTTCTTTATGCTTATTACATTGTCCTTTCTTAGAGCCCCAACACGTGCGTGCAAAACTGAATATCTCTAAAATTTTACTGCTTGGGCTTAACTATACGATTTGATGAGCATGTAGCAGCATCTATCGCCACAAGGGCAGCAGCGTTAGAGAACTTGCCTGCCCTTGTAAAAACTCAGTTCTACCACAGTTAGAGTAAGCTCTAGATTTCAAGCACTCAACCCAAGTTATCTAAAGCATCAACTAAACAGAATGTTGCCATATCCAACATGATAACCCCCCACCCCCAAGGCAACTCCCATATCAAATGGACGGAGGTGCTCATCGTACGTTTTAGGGGTTAAAGGGCCCTAGTCAGCCACACCTTTGTTTTTGTTTACATGCGAGAATTTGGCTATTATATTTTATTCGGAGCCTGTCGAAACGAAGAAAAATCACTGTAGAACTACTCGAGATAATTAAACATACCTTCTGGAACAGAGCTTACAGTAAAACAATAAGGATTCGCTTCACCATGCTATATCAATAATTTCAGGATGTCATCGAAAATGGCGGAGGCTGACTAGGGTCCTTTAAAAAGCAGTTTTTAGTATCTCTTAGGGTGCTCAGCCTCAAGAGGTCCACAGCGGGAGCTTTTGCAATCAGTTGAGCCGGAAAAAAATATGATAGGAGATTATGTGTTGTTTTAGAATCGGTACCTCTTAGCGGTGAAAACAATTTCATGCCACGCACACCAAACAGGATCTTGGTACCTCTTGGGGGTTCTTTTCAAAATTTCCGACCAGCCCCCCCCCGGCCTTTTTACATGGGAGTTCCCCCCCGGGGGATAAAACACGGTATTTACCTTGCAGACGCGAGCCAGTTCATACTGTAAGTCTTTGATAGCGCTGTTCTTTGAGTCTAACACATCCTAAAACAGGACAAACAAGTTTCTTTGTGAGATTTGGTTTAGAAAAGAGGACAAGGAATTCGACAGTAAACTGAGTATTAAAAATAGATAAATATTGCACCGCCTTCAAAAACGGAGGTTGTCACTCTGACTAAACGCATCAAGTGTCTTCCGTCAACACTACGCCGGAGGAATTAAAAAACGCAACAATTACTGATCATTTTGGATTTTCATTTAAGGAATCACGACGCCATCGCTTTAGAAAAGCTCCGTTTTCACAAATGTTTTCCGTCCACACGATTTGAAGAGCGTTTTGAAAAGCTCCGTTTTCGTGACGGATTAGTGTGGACGGTAGACCTAACCGTAGAAATAAAGCTGCGTTTTTATATTTCTCCGGCGTAGTGTGGAGGCTGCCTTAAAGGAAACAAAGGATCAACCAACGCCCTAGAAACCGTTACAAACTGTCACAGAAAGCAACACTGACATCTTCAATTAGCTGCAATCGTTAAACTGCCGAACCACATTTGGAACCTGACAGTAATTAGATATCGACTCAATAGGACCCTAGCATTTTCTAAACGCTAGCTCCGTTAAAACAAAATAGTCAGACAAGTACAGCTTAACCTGTAATCACGGCAATATTAAGAGCAAAGGAAATTTCAAAGTATTGTCCACGTAGAGTGCTATATAATAGCATAACTTTATAGCATAACTTTAAGAATTTCATCTACTAGTTATAAGGCCCGTACTCGTATGTCACAGAATTGACTTTCTAACCCGGTGTCTATTAATTATCAATAAACAAAGTAATGTAATTGTTTACCCACGGAGCACCAAGGAGTTCACAAGAACTCGTTCAGAAATGCCCGTGCATCCCAGGATCGAATTGGTTTTTGAGAGGGGAAAACCGGAGTACCCGAAAAAAAACTCATGGAGCAGAGTAGAGAACAAACAACAAACTACACCCACATACGACGCCGGGTCCGGGAATCGAACCCGGGACACATTGGTGGGAGGCGAGCGCTCTCACCACTGCGCCAGCCCTGCTCCCCCGTGCTGCTTCAAGCTTCATAACCTCAAAAAGAAAGACAAGTAGAAACGACTTGTTCATAATTCCAAGTGATGCCCACACAACGCGCTTTGCTGAAGGAAAGTAAAAACTCTGCCACACTTCTCACCTCGAGTTTTCTGGTAACAACAGTAAGAGCAGTAGGGTCCAGATTCGAGGCCGAGAGAACTTCATTCAACTGTGCTTCCTGTTAAATAAATGGTACAAGTACATGTTAGGATACAAACACTCTACAAAGGTTATAGCAAATCTTAGGATTTCACTATGACATTTTAGTGCATGTATTATAAATGTTTAAATAAATTTTAGTTAGAGCTAGTTAGTGTGTTATACATGATATGGTTTTATAATAAGGTTTCAGTAAGACAAGTTTGTTCGTGTACTCTAACTCCTCGGATAAATTGTATTTATTGTGTTAAATATGATTTTATGATTGCTGGTAGAACTTAAGTAATCACAGTGCTGTGTAACTGTGTAATAATTCAATGGGAACGAAACAAGCGAAAGCGGTAAGGTACGACTACATATATTAGATCACGACACCCTTGGGGATCTCGTAGCTGATTGGCTAAAGAAGGCCACCAGCCACATGTTCACTGTGACTGGACAGAACAAATTGTGGTTGCTTTATAATAAGCTCTAGAAAGCTCAGGAAACCCAAACATAATCAAAGCACACACACTTGAGTGTTCTCAAATATCCGGAGTGTTTTATCACAGTGTAATACACGGATTAGGCTTCTCCATTTGCTTTATGATATAGATTTTACGTGCGCAAAACAATAAAACACGCTTTTTCTATGTTTTAATTATACTCTGATAAAACATGGGTTTTTGGCCAATCAGAGCGCGCATAGGGTCCCATCTATGTTATAATTTGTAATATATAATTTATCACTTGTATGTTTTCTATGGCTTATAATTTGTGCAATGAAAATGGATTAAATTAAATCAAATAACGTTGTCGATGGAAATGGCTAAGTAAAGAACACTTTGCTCAAGTCACGAGAGGGTTTCACTAGATCCCGATGTACATTTTACGCATACTGAGTTTGATAGCGCAACTTTGCTAGGGACGTTATTTTACATGTAAAGTCATCGTCAAAGTATGTAATCCATCAATTTGCCTGAGAAGAGTTATCTACTACAGATATAAATATGCACTATAACTGGTTAAGTGCCTTTAGTACCTTCTTCTCCAGTGTGTCAGCAAGAGCTGCCAGTTTCTTTTCCAACAGTAAGTTCTTAAAGTTGCTTTTTTGTTGAACTTCATGGATTGCCTTCACAAACTTGCCATACAACTCGTCACGTTCACTTTGAGTCTAAATCACGAGCAAGACATAGAAAATCATACCACTGACTAAAAAACAATGCTGAGAGGTAAAGAAAGTGCCATGTGGTAATGAAATACAACATACTGTAATACCACTTTTTTTAAAGCCTTGAACAAATGAGATCAATGGGTACACTCCCACATGAATAACCTTTGTCACTCGCCAGGGGTTTGAGCACAGGCTGTTTTATTTCACTATCTTCTAACAGAGAGAGAGGCTAATAAACAAGCAACTGGCAACAATACACCACCTCTCAATAAATCATTCTAAGCAGTTCTTTGCTTCCTTGGCAAAACAAAATTAGGAAAATAATTGCCCTTCATTTGTGGAACCTTGTGATTCTGTATGATTTCCATGGTTCTGAGTGGTTCTTAATTAATTACTACATTAGCAAGATGAAGTGCATGACTGCACACATACAAAATATCACGTGCGGTGGACACAAACCTGGCTAAAGCGCTGTTGAAGAACTTCATGTTCCCAGTGTAGACTCCTGAGTTCTTCTTCCTGGACTTTGAGTCTTGCTTTGGCACTCTACAAATGACCAAGCTAAGTGGTCAGCAAACTCTAATGCTTACCCAAGATACCATCTAACTTTGTATATCTTCTTTCCATCCAGTACTTCATGAGGAATCTGTCGGTGTCTTTGTGCCAACCCCTTATCTTTTGGCATCTTGCTCTAAAATTGCAACCCTACTCCAGAAGTCCCAGAACTCTTCCGTCCTCTCTTATATCCCATCTGTAGCCATGGAGGTGCAAGGAAGAAGGGGGGGAGGGGAGGGGGAACTTCTTTTGGTGACCTAACTGTATTTCAAATGAGTATCACAGATACTAGAGTTAATTTTAACTTGAGCAGGTGATTTTTGGTGAGTGGCTGCATATTTACACAGTTGTTTACATCAGTCATGAAAGAGCAAGGAAAACCTTGTACTTCTGTGACTGATCAAAACAAAATCTTGAGTGATCTGATCCACAACAGATGGAAACTGTTTAAGAAAGTCACTCTCACATGTTCATATACTTACAGCCAAAGATGCTTTGTCTTTCTCATAGTTCGCCAACTACAGAGAGAGAAAGAGGAAAAAACACATTCTCAGTCATAAAATTCCACCATTTGTCAAGACACCTTACAGAGCCAACATTCAGGAACATAGCCAGAAACAAATTATGATTGAGCCAATGTTATCTTGTTAAGACAATAAATAGACTAAATGGACAATAAATAAGACAATAAATAAGACAATAAATAGACTAAATGGACTCGATCCCTCGGCATTTTTCACCTTTGCAAATGTTTTTCGACCGTTAAGAGCTAACCACCGTTTTAAACTTAAGCTTGCATCAGCAACTTTGAATAGTTTTAAAAATTCCTTTTTTGTACGCATAACTAACAAGTGGAACAATTTGCCAAAGGAAATTGCGGAGGCAGAAAATTTGACTAATTTTAAGAATAGACTGAAACGCCACCTTTTTAGATTTTTCTAGTGAACATTAAGTTCTTTTATTTTGTAAATAGTTTATGTATGTATATTTTTATTATCAGGAGATAAACTAGAAAGGGTTAACCTCTTTTGTCTCCTTTCACTTTTCTTAGATTTCTTAGATTTGTGAATAAACAGTTATTATTATTATTATTATTATTATTATTATCTGTTTGTTATTTTTGTGTTTGCCAATAGTGTCTTACTTTCCCGCTTAAAAAAAACAACAGCAATAAAATGACTGAGGAAAGTGACTTAGTTTGCCTGCTACTACATGTAGCTAATTGGCCTAGTGACATTTCTTTAGAGCACTTCGTTGTTAAAGCATGTCATCTGAGCTTTGAGCTTAAACTGAAGAACTTCTGTTTGTACACTGACCTGTTTTCTAAGTTCTTCCACTTCCTCTCTTGCTTTCTGTAATGGTTCTGTTAATCTCTTATTCTCAGCCATGATTTCATTCATTTGTTTCTCCATTCTTTCCTCTTTCTTTTTCATCTCCTCTACTTGTTCCTGATTAAATTATAACAAACATGATCTGTTTTTAGGGGGCATTTCTTGGAGAGAGGGCACTCATTAAGTATGGGACACTCGCTACTTTTTTTCATTAACAGCTACGTACGTAAAATGAAAGAGGGATGAAGACGCCCCATGAACAGACTCTCTTCATGTACTCAGAAGGTGCTGTAATGGTAGAAGGATAGGTAACCTTGGGTGATAGGCGGTGCTAAAGGGACAAATAGTGGGCACTAATTGGAATAGAAGCACTTAGACAAAACCACATTCAAAGGCTGATGCCTGATAGGAAGGGTCGCCTATTAAAAGGATGCAGCTAAATTGAATCTGTAATTTACCAAGAAAACAATGAGCCAATACAAAAAATAAGACCAAGTTATTACCTTGAGAGAATTGATGAGAGCAAGGTTGTTAAGTGTGATGTCATTGTAGTAATTCTTGATGTCACTAAAGGCCTTCTCATGATTCTTCATTAGGGTATTAATTTGGCCATTCTTGCGCTAGAAAGAAAGAACATCCATTAATTAGTAAAATACAGGCTGCAATAGAAAAGATCACAATCCCTGGAGAACCAGTTCAGGTCAGTGAACTTTTCCCGAATTAAAATTTAGCCACATTGAAACTAAATTGTACTTACATGTATAACAATTGTAAATGCAATATCCATGATTTATTTCAAAATGTTATTTAAACAATTTAAAAAATATAATACCTCTTCAATTTCATGTATTTCAGTTTTTCTTCTCAGCTCCAGTTCCTCTCTGAGTGCCTTCATTTTCTTATCATATTTGGACTCAATTTCTGTAAAAAAAGTAAAGAGAAGAAGTCTACAACAATCAACTTTGTTTATTATTGTAGACTTCTTGTCATCATGACAAGAAGTCTACAATAAACTAAACCCCTGACTTTATTTTTTTAGAGCAACTTTTGGTGACTATCAGAATCATAACCTCTGAGAGAGGGAGAGGCATCTGAGATTTAGGCCAGAATTCGCATGCTAACAACAAAAGGGGAGGAACATGGCTGTACCCATCAGAGTGGCAGAAATCAAGCCTATGTTTATGTAGTGGTTTCATTAATGTTTTCAGCAGGGGGGCAAAACGTTTTTAACAGAACTTCTTTATAAGAAAAACGTTTCTCTAGGTGGTCAAACCAGGCCGGCAAAATCATGATCCTCACAGCCGGTCAATTTGCCCAGCACCCAGCCCTGACCTTTTATGTTACTGGTTTAATCAATTCACAAATAATTTTTTGTAGATTAGTTGAATTTACATGTTGGTCTGGATTTTTTCACTAACCTTTAACTTGTCTTTCAAAGTCTTGCCTGAGTCTAGTCACATGTTCATCATGGCCCTGTTGATGAGAAAACAATTAAGTTCAAGACATGGGTGTTGACGATCTGGTTAATACCATGACAAAATTGTATTACAGTCACACACACACATGTACATGCGTATTATAAAATATTTATGTATGTTACTGCAACTTTCTTCAATTCTTTGTGATCATCAGTTAACTCACCTTCTTTAGATTCTTAACAACATCTTCATGAGAAAGTTCCTGTTCTTTGAGCTCCACCTTAAATCAAACCATTTAAGAAGTACTGTTATTAAAATACCTTGTATATTAGGAACTTGTAAACCAGCTACCCACCAAAATCTCAGAACCACACAATTATGTAATATGTACATCACATTAAAAGAAACACTAGCGACAAACCTTGAGTGATCTCTTGTTCTTTCTTAAATCTTGTTCATTATTTTTGTGTTCATCTTGAGCAAGCTTCAAAGATACCGCACCTTTGACAAAAATGAAAACATATGGCATCATACAGTGCTGTACTCACATGACATGAATCAATGTCCAAGCCCCAAGATTTCAAATTTCATTGGTAACACTATGTCACGTTTTCGGTTTTGTGTCCAGTGATTGTGGGAAACAATTTGTAACGGAAAATTTTTGTTGACAAAATTTCACGCCTGATTTAGACACAAATAAAAGAAAACAAAAACAGTATTCGAGAATAGAGAAAGAAATGAAACAAACACTATATACATGTATGAACTTAGACGTACTTTGTGGTATGGATCTTGGCTAGAACGTGATGTGATGTTCTCCATAAAAATATGTAACGGTTTCAAAATCAGTATAAAATTACCTCTGCCTTTATTTTTTTAATAACCAGGTATACAAAGTCAACTTTTGCCCTTCTTTTTCGCTTTGGATGCCATGTAAACTGATGAATATTGGGATGAAAACCAACAACATAGCTGACCGACCCTATATCAGCCATTCGTCTGCCAGCTAAAATCAGTCCCAGAATGCATTGCACATACCATGCGATGCACTGTGAGATTGACACAAGATGGCCAATGGGTTTTATATAAAATCTGAGTGCTATAATCAAAGGAACTACTCTAATTGTTGAAAATAAGAACAGAAAAACAAAACTTTTAACAAATTAATTTTGATTGGCAAGACTGAAGATGTCCATGGCAAACGTCTTTTGGTTCCATCATTCCTGAATCATGGTAACAACATGATACCGAAAAGGAGCATTACCATGAAATCCTAGGGCTTGAATGTCAGTATCCCTGCAATTCCAGTGTAAGACCACATCATCACATGCCCCAGTAATACATGTCCTTTCCATATCTTCTATCTTAGCCAGGTGTGAAACAGGTGGCTATTTTTTACAATCTAAATCATGTTTATTGTTTAGTTGCAACTTTTTTTGCTCCTGCCAGATTTTCCAGATCCCTATGCTATCTAGAACACTTCAAATACTGCCTGTTATGAATTCAGTTCAAGTGTTTTTAAGTCAAGTTGATAGACAAGATATAACCTAGATCTACAAAATGTAGTGTAATAAAGGGTGGCTTCAGCTTGAAAATGACCGTCAAAGATCAGTAACCAGGAACCATTGTTTACTCTTTATCACTTACTTTCAGCCTTGAGCTCAGCAATGTTGTTCTGGTGTTCATATAGCAGATGCTTCACTTTCTGCTTGTATACTTTGATTTCCACCTGATGCCTTTCCTCTGCTTCTTCCATTTCTCTGTCTTTATTACGAAGCTCTGCTTTCTTTTCCTCATGCTGCCGTTTTGTGATTTCCCAAAAAGTGTTCACTTTATCTCGCTCAAGTTGGAAATAGTTCCGTTCCTCACGTTCTCTGTCTAATTCCTCTCGTAATCTCACAATGTGCTCCTCAAGTTGTTCTTTGCTCATTTCCTCTGTGCTGATTCCATCCACTATTGTAGGAGTCTTGGATTTAGCAGACTTCTTCTTGCCCTTCTTTTTTCCACTTTTCTTTTTTGGTGGCTAAAGCAGCAAAACAAGAAATCACTTACTGTACTGCACAAATGAACAGATGATTATACAAAAACAAGCCAATTATTTAATGTACAAAGTTCGCTTAATATACAGGCATTCACTGAAACTATTACATTTTGAGCACCATACATGTAAATCCTCCAGGGCCGGGTTGTTCGAAAGCCAGTTAATGCTAACGCAGGATTAAAAGTTAACCATAGCATTAATTTTCTTGTATAAATATGTCTTTCACTGCCTATTTTTTTGTGAAGTTTAAGATTCTTCAAACTCAAGACTGAAGGACAAGTGATATAAACAGAAAACTTCATAAAAAAGTTACCAAAAGAAAATCAAAATTCTCGCTAATCCTGGGTTAGCTTAATCGGGCTTTGAACAACCCACCCCAGGGTTTAAATTTTCTTTGGCAATGTTAAGAAGAGTAGGAGATACGAGTCTAAGAACAGGGAAAAAGTCATGCTAGTTTCTACAAAAATTACCACTGAGGATTGCTAGTGTTTTCTGTTTTTGGCCTTAAACTAGCACACTTGTCTCAGTTTCCTTTTT
>OZ026606.1:24942492-25024992 GCA_964020085.1 Micromussa lordhowensis
GAAAGTCGGGGACGATTTAGGTGGTGAATCGCGGCGAAGAGAAAGTAAGGGTACATATGAATGTTGTGCCGCGTAGCACTATGAACACAAATGGTGGAACAGAGAATTAACTCTGAAGTGTAATTTAAAGTGCTAAATTGAACCCATGAAGTAACCCACTGGGCGTTAGCCCTTGTAAAGGGAATCAGGGAACCACACGAGGTAAAGAAAAAATATTTTGACCTCGGTGGGAATCGAACCCACGACCTCCGGATTTGATCTTCCGTTACTCTGCCGACTGAGCTACGAGGTCGGACAGAGAAAGTCGGGGACGATTTAGGTGGTGAATCGCGGCGAAGAGAAAGTAAGGGTACATATGAATGTTGTGCCGCGTAGCAATCAAACCCTGCGCTGTGATTGGCTACCTGAGCGGGCAAGATGGAGCCATCTTGCCCGCTCGAGACTACCCGCCTTGTCCCGCAAGAAAAATTTCCCCAAAAGCCATATAATAAATCCTTTATTGACCAAGCTTGTTCGGTCAAGATGGCTTGATATTGGCCTCGTTCTATTTTTGCGTGTTTATAAACACGCAAAAAAAGAACGAGGCCAATATCCAGCCATCTTGACCGAACAAGCTTGGTTAATAACCAATACATCTTGCCCACTCGGGACTACCCGCCTTGTCCCGCAAGAAAAATTTTCCCGAATGCCATACAGTAAATCCTTTATTGACCAAGCTTGTTCTAGCCTGCGTAGCAAGCGTTTCTGTGCGTTTTTAGCGAAAGGAAAACCCAGGATCGGCGAGCGAACGAGTTTTGGCCGCGCTCTCTCCATTTTTCGCGCGGCCAAAACTTGTTCGGTCGCCGACTTGGGTTTTCTTTTCGCTAAAAACGCACAGGAACGCTTGCTACGCAGGCTAAGCTTGTTCTTGATATTGGCCTCGTTCATTTTCTGCGTGTTTAGTGACCTCGACTCCGTCTAGGTCCATAAACGCAAAAAAAGAACTCGGCCATATTTATTGAAATTGCTGGTTTTCAGTGTCACGCCATTCAAAATAAGTGTTCAATAGATGAAGTCCAGAATCTGAGAAAAGAAAGAAGGTAACTATGCAAAGACTCTTGCCAAGATTCAGGTCACAGCAATTTTTCTTCTGCAAGATATGCGGAGAAGCTTTTCCCCCAAATTTATAGAGATTTGTATGGAGAAGCCATCCATGTTGGTGCCCATCCGGATGGGCACCAACATGGCGGCCGGAAACCAACAGAAACATCTAGATTTCCCGAAATATGTCCCGAAAATAAGTCACTTTTTAAACACCTTGGCTTTCATGTAAATGCCGCGTCACGCAAAAGCTTAGAAATTCAACCGCAGTCTATCACAAAACGGAACAAAAATTTAGTTTTCAACTGCTCTTACACATCATTAAAGTAAAATATCAGGCCTGGCTTGTTCCAAAGGTGGATAACGCTAAATCACTATCCAGTGGATAGCCTAGTTTGTTTTGTTAACACTTATCCGCTGGACAGTGATTTATCCGGTGGACAGATCGTTTTCACGTGACGTCATCACTTTCAAAAATCCGAAACTAAAGAACCAGCAAAGTTTTTATCCTCATCGGGCATAAAAGACCGTATATTTATATCTGATTACAATTTTACAGCTCAATAGCGTGCTTCGTTTGGAAATCAGAGCATTTTGAATTTCAGAGTTATGTCGGTGCGTGACACAAAGCTGCGATCGCTTTTGCCGAAAAATATATACCTATTCGCTACTTGCAGATGGCCCATAATCCCTTGCGTCTTTGGGGGGTAACCAGTAGAAGAAATGTATGGTATCATGACAAAAATTAGTTCGGTGAGCTCGCAAAACCAGCTACTAATGATTAAAAATGCACCAGAATTTACCAAAATCATGATAGGAGAAATTTGTACTAGTTTATAACTAAATGTAGAGAATTTTTTTTTTGTCCATACATCGTCTCTAAATCTCTACATTTGGTTATAAACTAGTACAAATTTCTCCTATCATGATTTTGGTAAATTCTGGTGCATTTTTAATCATTAGTAGCTGGTTTTGCGAGCTCACCGAACTAATTTTTTTCATGATACCATACATTTCTTCTACTGGTTATCCCCCCAAAACGCAAGGGATTATGGGTCATGTGCAAGTAGCGAATCTCATGTAACTTTTTTGAGAAGTTAGAGCATTAGGAAAAGTGCTTATGGAAATGTTTGTTTGTTAAATACAGATAATCAGTCACCTAGATAGCCAATGTAAGTTCCAGATGTTTATACTATTTTCCGGCCGCCATGTTGGTGCACCGTAGATGTGCACCAACAGGCCATGGCGTTTCCATACTAAGCTCTGTAAATTTCTGCGAAACATTTCGACGAATGGTATCTGCGGTTTTGGTAAACGCACAGACCTAAAACTCGGAGAAGTGTCTTCTTTATGTATTTCCAATAAAATCACAATTTCTTGACTTTATCCACTGAATGGTTTTTGATTTACTTTTTTATTGCGTGACAGTGAGCGTTATCCAGGGCCAGGAGGTTTTAGTGACGTCATAAGACAATAAAAAAGTCGTCCCCAGTCTCCCTTGGTGCACGCGGTTTGTGACCGACAGTCGGTCACGAGTTTTTCTTGATGCACTGCCTCCTACTTTCAAGGATGTTTTCGGTAAAGTTGTGTTGGATGGTTTTGGTGGTGACATTGGCCTCGTTAAATGCCCTTGCTTTGAATGAGCGGGTGAATCCTCCAAGTGTGTTCCGTTTTGCAAACATTTATGGCGACCACATGGTTTTACAGATGAAACCCCTCAGTGCAATGGTTTGGGGATTCGGTCAAATAGGTGAAAAAGTTGTCGTCCGTTTGGAAAGTGAAGCTCAAACAACCGAGGTAGTCAAAGGTTAGTAACCTGAGTTTTTCAAAAAGTGTAATTCTTATGAATAGCGATTGGTTACAGTCCGAATGCACTGGGAACGAGTATGGTTTGTCTACTTTTCACTCAGGTTAGCCTACTTTTAACTCAGTTTAGCCTACTTTTCACTCTGGTTAGCCTAACTAGCGTTCCGATTAGCCTACAGAGCAAGTTCCGGTTAGCCTACTCGGTTAGCTTAATACTTGTAATGGTAACACGATACATTTTTAAAAAATCGTTTTCCGGCAGCCAACTCCTAGGTGGTGTACTGGTCATGAGACTTGGTCGTGACCCAAATGACCCAGGTGCAATTCTGGTTCACGCCTTTTAAAGTTGTCTTTTTCTTTTATCCTCGCTTAGAGAAAAAAAACCTAAGTATCCGGAGCCATTCCTGCAAATAAACCCATGTAATCTTATGCACCAGTCATTTGAACCCCTCCTCCTTTGGGGGATACCTGGGGCAAACCAGGGGTTTTTGCCATGTTCTCACTAGATTAAGGTTCCCCAGTAGTTGGAGAATGCACAGCTTCTCACAGCTTCACTATGCAATGCAGGGGCTGAGCGAGGGTTTGGCGATGATTTCACTCATGGTTTGCGACCTCTTTTACTGCTTTTAGAAGACTGGGTTCAAGTTGACTTCAATTATCAAGGATCTGTTGCCTGGGGCCCGTTTCTCGAAGGTCCCTAAACGTTTCGCACCCAAAAAGCCATAGCAAAATCTCAAACCTTATGATTACAGACCTGTTTTATTCACATATTCTCAATCTAAACAGAGGTTTTCTTCACACAAGAAGTTTCAGACGTATACACTGCTCCATTTTCAGATACAAATGAACTAAAAATGGCTTAATGGGCCCAAAAAGTTTCCGGGGCTTTCAAGAAACAGGCCCAGGATTGATCATGATAAAACTGAATATAGCATTCTCTGGTTAAAGTTATCAAAAAACATAAACATTCAACAGCCAGTCAACTGTCTTCAACAAATAAAAAATTGTGATAAAATGAAACATTTAAAATTTGAATACAGAGAGTAATTTGCATAATTTAAAAATACATGTATAAAGGAAGTTCGCAACAATGCTAAAAGTGCTAAAATTAATGTTTGTTTCAAAGAAGATAATTTGGTTTTATCAACTGGGTTGATAATGTGAATTGTCCACCGTAAAGAGATTTGGAAGCTTCCGAATCTCTTTACGGTGGACAATTCACATTATCAACCCAGTTGATAAAACCAAATTATCTTGTAATACTCCCACCGACGCAGCACCACAGTTTCTTTAGAAACTTGCCGCCTGTTTCAAAGAAGGTTATGTTGTGTCAGGAGTGGGCATGAGGAGCAGTTGAAAAGGGCTAGAGAGAGGAGATTAAAAGAAGAACAGTTAAAGTGGTACTATGACGAAAATCGCACCTTTCCTATTTAAGCTATTTTAAAACATAAACAAGTAGACTGCATAAGAAGTAAAATGCTGTTTACTTCTTTCAAATATCTCTTTTCGTTCCAGAGATATTCAAGTTTTTAAAATATGCAAATTAGGCAAGTGATGACGTCATATACTCAAACAGATTTTGTACAAGTATGTTGAAAAGAGATATCTCAGCCAGTTTGTAACAGAAATGTTTGATTCTTTGCAGTAAGATTCTACTAAATGTGCTCCACAATATGAGCTTAACAGTTCTGTTACCATGGCAACATACTGGGTTCCAGACCTCCCCCATATTAAAAGCTTTTCTGGCCACCTTTGGCATTCCATTTTGATAATTGCTAACAGCACTTCATATGCATGATCCAGCAAGCTTATAAATATGTTAGCTCGACTTTGTGGCGTTGTCTAACATTTTCAAGCTGAAAATCACCAAAATATTGAAATAAAGTGGGTGGGGCCTGGAAAAGAGTGAGTTGCCATGGGAACAGAATTTTTTGTAGCCATGGGTGTGTTTCCTGTAGATCTATTAGCCTACCAAGTTTGAAGGTTTTGCGTTGCAAATTGGCTAAGATAACTCTATTAATTATATACTCACTAAAATATTGGGTCGAGTGTATGATGTGATCAGCCATCTCATTTGCATATTTTACCCATTTTTCAAACTTAAATATCTCCGGAACTAATGCAGATATTTGCAAACGGTAAACAGCGTTTTCATTCTTTCATGGAATTCTTTGTGATACACTCAAAAAAACAAGGGGTAAAAATTTGATCATAGTACCACTTTAAAGTTAGACAATCAAATTGCAGAAGCAGAGGATGTGGTGGAGCTAGCTAAAACCGAGCTCCAGTTTTATGGGGAACTCAAAGATGCTTTCCCAAGTCCTATTAGTATAGCAAAATAATAGTGTGCAGGACATTGCATATGAAGAGAACCCCAAGGACATTAGAACAGAATACCCAAATCCTGAGCAGTTGCAGGATCCAACAAAAGTGCTGGAGATTATGGATCATAAACCCACACTAAAGGAAAAAAAGGTCTGTATTATGGGCACCATTGGCTGAAGTACCAGCACCTAGAAGAGTTCCATTATTTAACTCTACCCCAGGTGAAGCAGCAGAACCGAAGTTTGACGTTAAAAGGTCTAGGTTAAATCCAGCGGCAACGCCATTTGTACAGGCAGCATTACCATCCAATCAAGATCTTCCGCCTGATGGTGTATCCTTTCTTCTAATACCACTGAGACCATGGTGGCAAAGCTAACAGCGACACTGTAGTATAGACTCAATAGTAACTAAATCCAACCTTCCCCCTTTAGACATAGTCAAGTTCTATGGTAATCCATGTGAATACTTCCGATTTAGTTCACGTTTTGATGAAATGGTTGGTACCCAGAACATTTCGGAGACTCGAAAAATGTCACGTCTGTTGCAATTTCTCGATGGTCAAGTTAGAAGCGCTGTAGTGGGATTTGAAGGAGTGCCTGTTGGGTTGTTGTGGGCCCTAAAAATGCTGCAGCAACGTTTTGGGCAACCATACATGTAGTAGCGAAGGCGTGTGTTGATGCCTTGGTTGATGGACCAAACATATCAAGCAATGATGGACCAGGATTGCAAAAGTTTGCTGACCACTTGAAGGACATTGTATGAGACTTTAAGGTCAATGAATGCTCTCCCTGAGATGAACATGACAAATTTGGCAAAAATGTCAGGAAAGCTGCCCATTGCACTGCAAGTGAGTGGAGGGATCTAGTGGAGTTTATAAGTGGCGAGCTGAGGCAGCTAATGACCCTGTGTTTGGAAAGGTTGATAAGACGAACAGGTTTGTGTCAAGAAAATACCCAAGATGTAGCGGGAAATATTCCCACCTGTCCCCAATGCAGCAGTTGATTCCAAAGTAATGACAATGGCAACACAAGTCGGACTCAGCGGAAGTGACATACCACCTATCTCAAATAAGGATCAGAACCCTACAATGCAGAAAGGTGTTGGTTGGAGATGCTACAGTTGTGACTCTGCGCACAGGATAGAATGTTGTCCTGATTTCATCAGCAAATCTGTTAGGCAGAGAATGATCTCGGCAACTGTTTACGTATGGGACATTTTGCTGATCAGTGCTGCCAGTCAACATTTAGATGCAAACATTGTCAGCAACCTCACCATTCCCTTGCTGCACAAAGCAACAGAAGACAAAGAGTGTGCAGGTGTGAACCTTCAGGGAAACCCAGATCCAAAAGAGCAGGCTAATGTGAATGCCACCACCACAGAGCCTATTGAACCTATTGGAATGTCCAGCCACACATTCCAAAACATCAAGAACCACAGCTGGGAGTGAAGAAACATTTCTCTCAAAAGCAATCTCTGACAGACTTGGGTTAGAAGTAAACAGCTGTAACATGTTAGCTGTATGTTCATTGTCAGGCGAGTCTTCAGTAAAAGTCGGCCAAGCCAACATTCAAGTGAAAGTTGTTGATAGTCTTGATGACCATACTGTTACTATTGAAAATGTTTAAGTCGTAGACAATCTTATCATCACAACAACAAGGTCAAAGGACTTGTCATGATGGCCCCATTTAAAGGACCTTAAAATTCCTGATGTTGACAACAAGCAGGTGACAATGCTGATTGGTGCAAATGTTCCTGAAGCCCAAGTCCATGAAGAATCACTCCTGGACGAGGTGAATACAAGAGTATGCGCCAACTCTTCAGAGAAGACCAAAATGGGTTAAGTCGAGATGTGATGCGCAGATTGGTGAACTAGTACTTCTAGCTGATGATAAGGTAGTCTGCAACAGATGTCCTATGGGCCGAGTGGTAGAAGTAAACTGGAGAAGACAGAGGAGTACGGTCTGCCCGAGTCAAGATGGCAAGTGGCATGTTTAAACTCATCACAATAGATGAGCTTGGGAACTGGTGCCGGAAAGGTTAGCGGGGAGCAGAACCATAAGCCGAAGGGGAGGTATCCATGGCAACCCTGTAAGCGGGAACCACCCCCAGAAGCAGCCGCTAACTGGCACCGTCACACTGAAAGAATCAGTGGAAACAACTTACCTGACCCGTACTTACCTAGATATGAACCACCAAAGCGGAGGGGGCGGGAGGGAGCAAGAATCCGCAAAGATTCGCTACACACAGTGCAAAAAGATCCGCAATGATCTGCTAGCAGTACAGCACATGCGATGCAACAATACACAATAGCCCTGCAATCCCCATAGGGCCGCCCTGCAAGTCACGTACTATTAAGCGAAACACCGCTGACCGCATTGGTTTGAGTCTAACTTAGCCTAAATTCCATTTAGCCACATTTAAACTCATCACAATAGATGAGCTTGGGAACTGGTGCCGGAAAGGTTAGCGGGGAGCAGAACCATAAGCCGAAGGGGAGGTATCCATGGCAACCCTGTAAGCGGGAACCACCCAAGGTAACCCCTCTCCAGGTGCTTGGAGAATGGAGGGACCCGAGAACAGGGTGACCTGGAACCTCCACTCCCCAGATAGACCCCAAGCACCGAGCCGCAAAGCAATAAAGAGAATGACACATACCTGACCATGGACATGACCACCTCCCACGGCAAGGTCCAAGACAATGAATGCGCCTGGCGATGAGAGGCAAGCAGAAGGCAATCAGAGGTGGAGCAGGTGACCAGCAAGACTCGAGGTCGGCGTAAACCCAAGAACAGGACAGGACCACGAAGGTTTCCAGCTGAAGAGCAAGGATGCTGTGCTGAGGCAAAGGCTGGGTGACAGCCCGATACGCTGGCAGTGCACAGCCAGGAGAGATTGTACCTAGGGGAGGTGACAAGCTACGAAGAAGATGCCAGCTTGGAGGATAGGGCCGCTAAAGATTCTGATGGGGTCCTAATGTACAATTGATAAGCAGAGCTCGTCCAGCGGCCCAAGGCTTGAATTAGGTGATCTGGAACGCCGTTGCGTGCCGCCACAGTGGCAGCACCGATGCGGAAGCTGTGGCTAGAGAAATTACCTGGAACGTTCTCAGAGGACAGGATCTGCCGGAGCCACTCTGTCAGCAAAGTGCGTGAAAGGGGCTGCCCATTCTGGAACAGGAACAAGGGGCCCGAACGGTCACCCCTGCTAGCAAGATAACTTAACACTGAGTGGACTGCGCAGAGCGGGGGCTGGCCGCGGCCGATATGGATAAATGCACCTTTCCTAAACGGATCAGTCTTCGAGCCCTTGATTTTTAAGCGCATGCACGAGGGGGCAGACAGAGAATCCACTGCAATGTCTTGAACGCCAAGATGAAGGGACGGAGAGAAGCTAGCCAGACTAGGCACGGTGAACTCTGAGGCGCGGAGAAAACCAAAGTACCCCAAGGTGCAGGCTGCCCAGAACATGAGGTGATCCGAGAGATGAAGATCCAGGGACCGCCAAATCAGAAGCATCAAGTCATCTGTGATCGGCAAACGGGAGGAAGAGGAGGAGCCCTGATAACGCTTGATGCCACGGACCACCCTCTGAAGGCGGAGACAGTTAGCAAGGGGGTCTGAGAACCCCTGTTCAATATGGAGTGCTCGAACTCCAGACAAATAGACCTTGATCGAAGAATGCTGAATGCGATTGGCCAAGAAGGTAGCAAACAGGCACAGTGTCCACTCGTCAGCCGGACACGGTGAACCAGAGGCATGAACCTTGCCAAGTTGAGCGCAAAACGAGATAAACTGAGCTTGGGCTGAGGCATAAGACCGACGCGTAGATGGGGCCAGGCCTTGAAGCAAGAAGGAATGGCACTGCTGTTCTAGGGCGGAGAGGTCAACTCTGCCAGGAGTTCGGGAGGGACCACTGTGGGAAACGGCTGTGCCTCCGGGGCCAGGCGACGAAACTCCTGCCAATGAAAACGAGACAAGGCATCAGCTAATTGATTGGAAACACCAGGGACATGTTGGGAGGAGAACGAGAAGCTGTGACGAGCAGCGGAAAATAAGAGGCTGCGCAGCAACCGCATTAGGCAAGGCACTCTTGAGGTGCGGGTATTTAAGATGTGGACGACTGCATCGTTGTCAGAGCGGAAAAGAACATGTTTCTTGACCCAAGAATGTCCCCAGACATGAGCTGCCAGAACTATCGGGAAGAGCTCCTTGTATGCAATAGACTGCAACTGCTGGGACGCTGCCCAGGATCCAGCAAACCATTGGCTCTTCAAGTATGCTCCATAGCCGAGTGAGCCCGCTGCATCAGAAGACACTTCGACATCAGCCTCAGGTAGCAATCCTGGGAAGAGCCAGAAGCTAACGCCATGCCAATCTGCCAAGAACTGGTGCCACCAACGAAGATCCAAGTGAAATTCTCGGTTCAGGCGAATAGGGTGATCTCTCCTCCGGAAGCAGCATAACAGGTCAATCATGCGGCGTAGAAAAGTCCTTCCCGGCCAGACCACTTTGGCGGCATGATGCAAGTGGCCGATAAGAGACTCAAGCTCGCGTCTATTACACCATTTTCGGGGGAGCCACGAACCAATCAGCTCTTGCAACGACGACAACTTGTCCTGGGGTAAGCGTGCCACTTGGGTGATAGAGTCAAGCTCGATCCCCAGGACGACAAGCACTGAAGAGGGGCCAACACATTTGCCTGGATGCAAAGGTAGACCCAGGCGATGACAGACCTCCAAGGCAGTAGCCAGGTTCTGGGCACATTGAGGGGACTGGGCAGGGCCTGCAGTAATAAAGTCGTCCAAGTAATGAAGGAGATCTGGGATCTGGTAGGAGGTGACAAGAATCCATTCCACCATGTCTGCAATGGAGTTGAAGATAAATGGGGCCGAACGAAGGCCAAAAGGGAGAACCAGGTCGACGTAAAATTGGTCGCGCCACTTCATCCCCAACAACATGCGGTGAGATGGATGTACGGGCACATTGCGGTAAGCTGCCTCCACGTCAAATTTGGCCATGAGTGCCCCTGGACCCAGTTTGGAAACTTGGCGGATCACCTGATCAACTGTGATGTAATGGAGGGTGAACTCATGCGGGTCTATCCCATCGTTGACACTCGCCCCCCCCGGGGGAAGAAAGGTCCACAATGAGGCGCCACTTCCCTGGTTGACCTCGTTTAGGAATCACCCCGAAGCTGCTAACGTGAAGATTGGGGAGGGGAGGAACGCTGAAAGGACCTGCCACCCTACCGAGAGAGACCTCATTGGCCAAATACTGGTCAACCACAGAGGAATGCTGGGCTGCAGAGGGCTTGTTATGCTTTGCAGACTTGAGCTTTTGGGAGGGAGAAAAACCCAAACGAAACCCATGGCGGATACCGTCCACCACAAAGTTAACCTTCTGCCGGTCGGGATGACAACGCAACTCCCATGCGAATTGATCTGCCTGCAAAGGGGTCACTGCAGAGACTGGGGGAAAAAGGGAAAGGGAAAGAACAGGAGAAACAAATGGCATTAATTGGCTGCCCAACCACCCTGACAGCCCTTCCCCCCCCCAAAAAAAAAAAAAAAAAAAAAATTCAACAATGAACAATCAGCAAACACGTGGTAACAGTAGAGGCACTTGAGTTTAATACAGAGAATGGCCACCAATACAAGGAATAGTCCAAGATCCCGTAGGGACAAGGCTAACTGACAAAAATCACGGCGGAGAAAAATTGATCAAACAATAAAAAACAGTACAAGGGGGGCTGGGCGAGTCTACACACGACGAGACTTGCTGCTGGACCGAGAGAGTGGAGAATCGGGTGAACGCTTGGACGACGAGCTAGTGTTGTTGGGCGTTTCGGTCGGGCAGACTCCAGCACGGTGCGGGCCATGGCAGCTGGAACACTTGTGGGAAAAGCGGCAAGAAGCAGAAGGGGCCACGCAATGACCCCGGTTCCACGATTTGCAAATGATCTGCGATGACGCAGAACCGCGAGGCTTGTTTTGGCCGTCCGTAGCATCACGAGGCGGGCGTGTGGACCAGCCGGCTGAATGAAAGCTAAACAACGTGCTGTTCAACTGAGACCAATCAGTCAAGTTGGTAGCCGCGGCGTTTTCTCGAAAAGCTCGGTCGTATGACAACCAAACCCGGCCGGCGAACTGGCGAGATGTGCGCAGTATCAGGAGTTGATACTGCAAAAGGTCCTTCCAACGATTTGGGAAGTACGAGACGAGGACCAGGCAATAAATAGAGAACGCCTCTAACCAAGAAGAAATATCCTCGATACGCCGCTTGGGTTTCTTCGGCGACGATGTCAACACGAGGCGACCATCGAACAGCAGCTGCGGCTCAGGTTCTGTCTGCACAATGTTCGACGGCAACAACTCGTGGAGTTCGACAAACTTCCCAGCCACGATCTGGCTAACTAGCTTAGCCGGTACGGGAGAAAACCCGGGCCCACCACGAACGGTTGATGCAAAACCGGCAGCGGCGCCAAAGAAGAAGCACCCGCAGCGCTCGAAGGAAAGGCTGCATTGACCGCGGTAGAAGACGACGCGAAGGCGAGCGACGGAATTGGGGTTGAAAACGTCGACACAAAAGTCGGGACAACAAAGGGAGTTGGCCTACCTGAGGCAACGGGAGTCGCCGTCGCTGAGGGAAAAGCTGTGAAACCAGCGCCAGATGCCGCAAACGACGAAGCTTGGACAGCAAGCTGGCTGGCAGGCGTTTGTGGAGCAGGAACGCCTCCAGAAATGGCCACGCTCGTCGAAGAACTGGGGACCGGGAGGCTTGCCGTTTGCTGGGCCGAAAGCACTTGTTGTACGGCGTGAGCAACGGCGGCCAGAAAGGCAGGAGACGTCGGAGAAACTTCTACGGGCGACTCTAACGAAGCTGCTGGGGCCAAGCTAGAGCTCGGTGGCGAAGAAACAGCTAGCTGAGACGAAGTTCCCTCGGAATCCGGGGCGAGGGACAAGGCATCGTAGGCCGCCGACTGGCTGTTCAGAGTGTTACGAGCGGTCATAACGGTAAACAACGCTAACACAAGCAAAAATCAAGCAAGAATCCGCAAAGATTCGCTACACACAGTGCAAAAAGATCCGCAATGATCTGCTAGCAGTACAGCACATGCGATGCAACAATACACAATAGCCCTGCAATCCCCATAGGGCCGCCCCGCAAGTCACGTACTATTAAGCGAAACACCGCTGACCGCATTGGTTTGAGTCTAACTTAGCCTAAATTCCATTTAGCCACATTTCGCCACCCTGTTACCAAGATATGCCTACTGGAGGAAGTTAGTGATGGCGAATGATTACTGACTGTCGAGTGACGTAATGGACAAATTGTTGGGGCCGTTATGTTGTGTCTTTTTGCGCCAATAATAATGCATTTCTTTGTTTCTTTTGGTCATGTAATCTTGTAGGTTTTGTGAGTTCAGTCACAACATTTTAAGCTTTTCTTTTCTCCTTCCTTTTTGGAGTTGTTTTGAAGTATTTTCAAGCTTAGCTGTTGCAGTTGCATGGTTGTTTGTGTATTGAATAAGAACTAGAGGTTTGTGACTGCTCTCTTGTTATGGATTTACGTACATCACAGCTAGCATGTTTACCACTCTTGGGTTGGTATCCTGCAATGCACTGGAAGAGTCAGGGAGGTTAAGGGATAGCCGTCTTTCACTATTTTTCACACTTTTCATCCTACCTTTTTTCCTTGTACTATCATAACAAATTTTCACCATTGTGTGGTTCTTGTAAGTATATAATAATGGCCCAGGGGAGGTACCTGGAAATTCTGCAGGGGGTGGGAGGGTGTTCTTTGATATCTGGAATTTTTGAGAAGGCTTTGAAATTAAAACCCTTCCATGGAAGGGACATGGCTATTTTCCATAACAACTACAAGTACCACTCGTCTGGCATTTTAACTCCTCACTCTCAGTAATTAGCCCCACTCTTAGTTATAAAATGTTAAATTTGTTATATGTACAGTAGATTGACATGGATCACATGTTGTTTTCTCTCTATTCAATTTGAAACTGTTCTTGAGCTAATGACCACTCCAAAGAAAATCATTTTTTTGGTTTACTGCTAGACTGATGACTTTGAAACATACAGACAATAGTTCTACAATAGAATTTTAAATCAAGTGAGGGCAAATAAAGGACATTTTTCCTTGAATTTTGTATGTTATTGCTTCCTCTATACTGCGTACGCTCTACCAATTCATCATAGATGGTAAATTAATGCTATTTTAACATTTACTTGTCTGAATATTTTAGCTTGAAAAGCTCATTTTAGAGACAGCCTGACCATAACTGTTTAAATGTCAATTAAAATTTAGGATTTGCAGTTGGTTCAATTTATATTAACATTCTGTTGTTCTGAATTATTGTTTTGAGTGACTTATTTTATTCCAAGTAAGGGATAGAGGGTTCAGACAAGTACTTGCATATTTGTAATGAAGTTCACCCCTAGCAAACTTGACTACAAATTTGTATTCAACTTGTTGTAGGTCCTGAAGGGTCGGGCGTATGGAAAGTTACTTTAAATTCTCATGTTGCTGGTGGGCCTCACAACATAACAGCTACTTCAGTAATGGATGATGTCACAGAGACTATAACCCTGAAAGATGTCCTGTTTGGTGATGTTTGGGTTTGCAGTGGGCAAAGTAATATGGCATTTACAGTTAGCCAGGTAATAACATTTACTTTATTAGATTAT
Source organism: Micromussa lordhowensis (assembly GCA_964020085.1). Taxonomy (NCBI): domain Eukaryota; kingdom Metazoa; phylum Cnidaria; class Anthozoa; order Scleractinia; family Lobophylliidae; genus Micromussa; species Micromussa lordhowensis. Next base: position 24,956,405 of record OZ026606.1, read on the forward strand.
TTAATGTATCTATCAATGTTAACCCAGTGACTCCCAGAGCTTTTTGCCAAAAATGGATTTTTTGGACATTTGGGAAATTTCCAGCCTGGATATGAGCCAAATTAACTCCAATCTACTGAAAAAGGTGAGGGAGTCAATGGTTTAACAAAACAAACTGAAATCCAAATTTTGCAGAATTCCTGGTGTTTTTGAGCATGCTTTGGATAGATTTCCCCAATTTATGACCAAAGGACTCATCTTTTTAAAAATTTGGTCACATGATTAACATTTACACAGGTATCATTATTCCAGTGATACCCAGATCAGAGTGATCGACGCAATGGAGCCTGAGATATGCACGGAAATGCTCAGAAATTTGAGTGAGAAAACGCGGGACAAGGTTTCCTGTGACTACATATATCTTATTAGACGTTTTGGTGTGTAGTATCGCTGTATATTTTTACGAGTTGTGCAGTATTTTGACGAGCCCGTAGGGCGAGTCAAAAACAACGAGTAAAAATATGCAGCGATACTACACACCAAAACGTCTAATAAGAGATTTATTATCCAACGATTTCTTTTCCCAAAATTCTGACTTGCCAAGGTTTTGAACTTCACGCGGCCGGGAGGAATGAGGCGAGTACAAATATCTGTTATTTGTACTCGTTTTGCGCGATATTTGTACTCTAGGAAGCAGAGTTGGATAATAAGATCTTGTAAGATCTTAAGATAAGATCTTGTAAGATCTTGTAAGATCATCACCGGTTCCAGGAAGTACGATCATGTTACTCCGCTATTACACCAACTTAATTGGTTGTCAGTGTGCCAGACATTACAACTTAGAGATACAGTTATGGCCTATAAGTGTGCCAATAAGTTAGCACCTGACTACTTATGTAACAAGCTACAAAAACGCACCACCATACATGATCGAGTTACGCGGCATAGTAACAAACTCCAGATCCCTTTTTACAAGTCCGCGAACGGTCAACGAACCTTTGCCTACAGAGCAGTTTCCCTATTAAATTCCTTGAGTAGTGACCTAGCGAATTTGCCCTCAGTAAAGTCACTGAAACATTCTTTGAAGAACTCCCTAAGAGGGGCATATTAACAGTACTCGTATGTATATTTTTATTTTTGTATTTTTTTATTTTTTTTATTTTTTTTTTATTTTTATTTATTACCTCTTGTAATCTATTCATTTGTTATTAATAGTAAATTATTTCATCTGTTTCACCATTGTAAATAGTTGCTGAAAAGCCTGTATAGGAGTAATTATTAAAGTTCATCATCATCATCAATAAACTTAGCTACTCCATGGTAAAAGTCACCTGTCTCAATGATGCTTTTTCAGAAAGTTTTGAACTGGAAGCAACCCTGTAGGTAAATCATTGCTGCAAAAAACAGTCAATGGGTTAAGCCTGAGGAAAGGACGGTAGTTAAAAAAGTGGTTTGGTGCCTCTTGTGGTGTTCAGCCCCAAAAGCTCCACAGCAGGAGCCTCTGCAGTACCTTTTAGGGTATTGAGCCGAAAACAATATGACAGAAGATGATGTGTTGTTTTAGAATTGGTATCTCTTAGGGCTGAAAAACAATTTCAAGCCACACCCACAAAATAGGGTCTTGGTCTTCCTAACGAGCACCCCCATCTTTTTATATTGGAGTCTCTCCTTTTTTTGGGGGGGGGGGGGTGGGTGAACCAGCACAAAGAATTATAATATTATGACACCTTTTGCTATCCATTACTAATTTCTCCAAAACACTCTCTTTAGCATATCATGTTTTCTTTTAATAAGATTTTGTACTTTTTTCAACAAATTTAACTTGAGAACCCCCCCAAAAATTGAATATTTTGACCAGCTTTTACTAACAGATGAACCTTAACTTCATTTTATAATATGTTTTGGTATTTAATCCAATTTAGGTAATAAATGCTTCGGAGGCAATTGAAGAGGCGAACAATTACCCAGAAATAAGATTGTTCACAGCAACTAAAATACAATCCAACACTCCTTTGTATGAACTGGAACAAGTCGATCAGCCTTGGAGTGTAGCTTCAGCTGGTAAGAAACCCTATTGTCCTTAAAGGATACCTTGCTAAGAGTTATGTTTCTATTACTATACAGAAACAGAACTAACAAAAACTGTTGAGGTATGGTTCCCTCTAGCTATGAGAATTTACTTGAATATTGAGTAGATGTTTGGGAGAACTCTTGAAAGAGCAGTGGGAACACTTGCCTTGTGTTCTCACAACATTTCTCCTTCTCTCAAACTTCCAAATGTGTTTCCATAATTTGATGGCAACACAGAATGTGTTTCCTATTTTTTTAAATACCACTCCACAAAAGTGTTGTACTGGAAAATATACCACTCGTAACATTCATATGAAACCACATCCGGGACTCGGGTGATGTATTTTTCATATCCTCACTAGTGAAGATACATGTACATGTATTAATGACTTCACTGATATCATGTTTGACCCTTAAGCTGTACTTAAATGTGATAGTCTATGATCAAAACATCTTTGGATCTTCCTGGAAACTCTTCAGCAATCTTTGATTATCTTTGGTAAACTTCAAAAATTTTCGGAAATGTTTGTGTGGCCGTTGGACAACTTTTGGAGAATCTTCAGAAATCTTCGTAAAGTGGTTGGAAAACTTTATAAAATTATCAAAAGCATTGTTATCAGTATGTTTATATAATAAACAAAATAATACTTGTAGGTATGGAATATCGCTTCTCTATGTCACTCGTTTGCTGTGCTCACTTGTGAAATATTTAAATTCAACACTCAAAGATAAATTTTGTACCTTCACGTGACCATGTAATATTAACTACTTATTAACCGAGAGTGAGGTCTTTAACAAATACAGGAAAATCTCGGACCGAGACCTTGCCTTGGCAAGGCCGAGGTTTGAGATTTTCCCGTAAAGACCAAACGTTCAAGGTTAATAAGTTGTTTATTATATGGCTTTTTGCTTGGCGTTTGCAGGCCTGTAATCGGCCTGTGGGCATTACGGGAGAATAATGCCCTAGTATTAGCCAATCAGAGCACCCATTAGATCGGCTACAAACCCAAGTCATACATGTATAATAAATAAATTCTATGTATTGCATATAACCCATGACTGTTATCAATGATATTTTTTTCTATAGAAAGTGTTGATGGTGGTCACTGGAAATATTTCTCAGCTGTTTGTTGGTTTTATGGTAAGAACATCTATGACCAGTTAAAAAGACCTATTGGATTGATTGCCACTGACTGGGGCGGCACTCCAGTGGAAGCTTGGTCTTCTCCAGATGCTCTACGGAAATGCAACATAACTGGAGACAGAGTAGATCACCTGTAAGTAATGTAAATGTGCCGCTGGTCCAGACAACTATATTATATTATAAGTGCCTGGGGGCTTGTTAAATTTCTGCAGCAGTTTATCAGAGGGTGGGTGTCGGTACTTATTTAGAATAGGGCATTTTGTTTCTGTACTTGTGTACCTATTCATAACTACAAACCACAAACTTTTAATGAGGCTGGCATATAGTACAGCTATATACAGCTATAGTTTGATGGATGAATACTACCAATGTTTAACAAGTGATGCTACAATAATGGTTTCATACAAATGCCCAATCATTGGTAAACAAATTGCAATCATCTTTTTACATAACAGATTACCATAGCAACAATATAGCCTGCTAAAAACACCTTTAGTATTAGCTCTAAGTGTTTATAACTCAAAAATGGGCTTGGTGACATCCAGTTTTTATTATTTTAATAAATTTAAAAATTGTAATAACAATAATAACATGCAACTTTTTCCAAAGTTTAAAAAATTCTGTGGAGTGGGTTCAGAGCCAACCTTAATTTTTTTGCAAATTTAAGGTGGCTCTGAACCCAATACTCAGAGTTTTTTTTAATCAACGGCTGGAGGCCCGTCGATTCTATGTCATTGAGCGTGTCTGTTAACCAAAAACATGTGACAAAAGAACATTTGTACTTAATCGAACTTTGGATGTGTGAAGATCGCTTCCCGATTAATAACCGAATGTGTGATTGAGAAGAAAAAAATATGTGAGGATTGGTCACTTTCATTTAGTCAAACCTGTCAATGTTCGTAAGAGGGAGTTGCTTTTCAAAACAAGGAAAAAATGCAAATTTACTAGCAGAAACACAGCATTACGGAGGACTATGAATGACTCTGAACTTTAACCGCTGACCGCAGGTAGGACATTGCAGACTCGTTTTCCCATGCTCTTCGAGTTTTTGACAAAGTTTTCTATTTTTTTCATATAACCAGTCACAGCTATCACTGAATGTGCCAAAATATTGTTCTTGAACGATCTTGCAGGATTTTGAGCAGTTTCCAAAAGGTTTTGATTGGAAATACGATTGTTATGTGCCGTCAAAGCAGTTATGGAGCAAATAAAATGCACATTCCCAAATTGATGTTTATTTCATGTTTTCATACAACCCGTAACTCTGTGGAATGAACAGGATCAATTCTAAAACGCTCTGTTGGCAAAAGCTATCTAAACCAGGTCGATATAAAGATTGTTCACATAATTTCTTCATACGGAAATTCTGGATTCTTTCAATATTACATACACATCAGGAATGTTTTTGTGGTGTTATTTAATCGAGTGTGTCATGCTATGCAATGGAGAACGTCACGTTATGTAATTGAGAGAGCGATGTTAACAAAATCATGTGATACGTGAGAGTTCGACCTCGTGCGAAAGATAAGTTTGTACTGTACATGTTTACAGTTGGCCGATTATTGTATGAATGCATGGATTTATAGTCGGTCAGCACAATAAAGGACAATTCACTGTTTAAAGCGGACATTTGCTTTACATAAGCTTATATAAAGAAGAGCAAGTTCTGTGTCGTCTGTTCAGCATCGTTTAGCTTAACAGCATAATAATTCTATACTATCTCCAAGGGATGTCATTGGTTTTATGAATAGCTTTTATGAAGCTAGAGTTATCAACGTTGCGGTCCTATATGAAAATTATGCAACTTAAAGCATTAATGTTTGTCCCGACACGACGTGAAAATGCCCTGCACCCACTGCTATTTCTGTCTTGGCCTTCCCGTCCTTGCATAATGTATAAAGATCCCTAATGTTGCTCACAATGATGAACCTAATTGAAACTGCTACACTAAAATGAAGCAACTGTTGGGAGTGTTTGCCTAGGTTATTTCTGCCGTAATATTCAGTCTTTTTCAATTTTTAATATATTGTGGTTCTCCAAAATGAGGGTGGCTAATCACCCAATCCAACCCTTTCTAATTCTGCTCCTAAGCCAATTTATTGCAAACTCACCTCAGTACATAGAATAGTAATAGTGACAGGTAAGAGCATGTTGTAAAGTTGGAATAGTGGGTGTTTTCTAGTTAGAATAGGCACACTTAACATTCACACCTTTGTTAGTATAAATCGGATGTTTCATAGGTTCTTGGAATCCTAGGGTTCCAGCAACAATTTCTCTCACAAATATTGACAGGCTTTCAAGGCAAGGGTGAATCATGTTCACCTAGTTTAGATTCAGTCATTAGGATTACAAAGGATCAGGAAATTAAATCTGGCTAGATGCCATTCATTTTTGAGTTATTTTTTTGTAAAAAAAATACCTCTTATTGGGCCCGTCGGGTATGTTATGGACAGGTCAATGGGTGAATGAGTGAGTGAGTGAGAGATGTATGTATGTCACACCAATCAAATTGGATCTACTATAAACAGCCAATCAAATTTCTTGTTGTAAAGTAAATGGTATGTGAGAAGATTTGATCTCGATATATTTCAGAATGGCCATATTTATTTTTCCATAAAAGAAGAGGAAGTATTCCTATATCGGGCTAACTTCTTCATTTTCTATGGGTTAGGCTAAGGATTTTAGCTATGACCGAGATGAGCCTTGAGTATTGAAACAGTTTGTGAGTGAGTAGTATGCAAATGGGACGAGAAATTTTTGTTTTTAGTTACAAAGGTAACTTGATACTTTTGTTTTTTACAAGGAATAAATTCAATTAGAGGTCACGAATCGTCACTTCTAGTTCTTAGGAAATCTTTTAGAGGAGATGAGACTATTTAGATTTGAAACAGTTCTAACGTTTACAATAGTAAGTGCAGGTAATGATTGGTTTGTTCGACTTGTTGCATGCATAACCCTAAGATATTTTTATTTTTTAGTTACAAAGGGTAATTTGACACTCTTGTTTTTCACAAGGGAGTAAATTCACATATTAGACCTGACGAATGGTCACCACTCATTCCCACGAGATGTTTGCTATCTTTAGTTACAAATGGTAACTTAACACTTTTTTTTTGTATGGAAGTAAATTTAATTAGAGCTGACAAGGTATCGGCTATTGTTTCCAGGATATTAAACAAAAAAAAGAAGCTTTCATTCCTGGAGTTTATTTTTATTTGATGGGCATTTTATGACATTCTTTTCAGGCCGATATATTCAAAGGTAAAAAGTATGAAAACTGTTCAAATGTTCTTTTAAGACTGCTTGGCACCAAGTTAAAGTGCAATTTAATGAAATCAGACTTTCAACGTGTCAGAGAGGTTTTTTCTCTTTCTATTTTCGGTGAAGTAGTGTTGTTGTGTTGTGTTGTGTAAAAAGGGTAAACTTGCGACTCGTACAAAATGCGAAAAGTTCACTTAACTTGAGTATTTTTTAGCAAAAGTTCCTCTTGGGGGTTGGAAGGGCTATGTGATCAGTGAGTGAGGGAGTTATACATGTGCACGTGTCACACCAATCACAGTGTGCGTTGTATCAAAGAACAAATCAAATTAGTTTGTTCAGTCAAACATTTTATGGCTTACTAATTAGTTATCTTACCATGTACATCATAAATTCCCAGTTTCTCTCTTGCTGTACATGGCAACCAAAAAGACTTGTCAAATTAACCAAATTGTTACTGTAAACAGCTCCATGAATGCTCCTATCTCCAAGACTTCATAAAAAATAACTCTTGCATGTCTTGCCTGCCTATGTTCCACATTGTCACCTGTGGAGTAGGTGCATAAACATTTTCTTGTCAGACATTTTTGTGGTGGTGATCAACCTACTATTGACTGTGCACCATGCAAGGTGGGTCAGATAGTAGACCATACGCTTTTGAACTGAGACAAAATTGGCATTGTGTGCAATGTAAAGCTCAATAACAACATAGGAGTGGAGGTGAATTGGGTGGCTAGCCAACCCCTTTTGTAGAGGTAAAACATTTAAAGAAATCAAAACAGGTTGTGAATATTATGGCAGAAATAAAGGCAAACTCTCTGTACAGGTACCTCATTGTAATTTCTGCTTTATGGCATTGCCAGTATTTCTAGTGAAACAGTTTCCAATACGGTTCCAATCCTCAAATTGCCACATTTTGCGAGCATGCCTCATTGATTCTGCAACCCCAAGGTACCTGCCACCCCCTTGAAAAATCCTGGATCAACCCCTGACAATATTAGTACGTAATTTAGTGTATTTGTTAATTAACAATTATTCCAGGAGCATGCATTGGATATGAGAGGGTAGATTGCCAACATGGCACGTTACGCCGAATTCGCTATAATCATCTCATATTCAACAAGTGCAAGTAGAAAAATTGTTTTTGTAATTGAAAACGCCCCCAAAATATAGAAAAGGAAACGAAAATAAAATTATAACGCTCCAAAAAAGTATGCTGGCTGGTTATGGCTCATAACCCATGATGGCTAAGCCAATGAAAACTCTTGAATTACATTATCCAATGATCCAGTTTTTAATAGTAAGTATTTTCTTTTTAGGTACTTGTCACCTGAGGAGAAGAAGTTCTTCGGCCCTTATGAACATTCTGTTTTGTACAATGCTATGATCCATCCTCTACTTAACATGACCATATATGGTGTAATATGGTATCAAGGGGAAGCTAATTCTCATCCACCATATACATACGACTGTACATTTCCAACTATGATTGATGATTGGCGATCCAAGTGGTTTCACGGCACAGATGAACTCACTTTACCTGACTTTCCTTTTGGATTTGTACAGGTACAAAGTACAAGTTATTCTGATTGAGCTGATGACTATAGAAGAGGAGAGGTTTAGGCAATTGGTTTAGTTTCATTATATGTTGATTAATGTAGATATAGAGTAGATTAATGTACTCATGTATTAGCTGCACCTGATAAGATAAGCCAGATTTTGAAGGCTGAAGGTGTGAACAACAGGTGGTGACAGTGTCCTGTGAAAGTCCAGAATTGGCGACCAAAGGCTTCAGCCATTACATGAGCTGTTCATTTTGGAGAGCTGGCTCAGGTTCTTCAAATGGTAGACAACGCTATCCACCAAATCACTATTCAGTGGATAGTGTGAAAGCTATTTATCCGGTGGATAGCATTATGGAGCCTTCGAACAACTGGGGCCGGCATTAATGACTCAAGAAGTAATGGTTATTCTGATAAGTGTGGTCATTGTGAAAAGTTGAATATTATTAGGTAAAGTTGCTCCTGATTTTGAAAAAATGTATTAATCGAATTTAAGTGTGGAACCATTGCATTCATTGTAAACCATTTCATTCATTCCACACATCAATGAATTTGGTTTACTTAGTGTTGTGCATTTTGTTTTTGTTTAGTTGTCTGCCACTGGAAATGATTCAGTCGTTGCAGATGGCTTTCCTGTCATTCGCTGGGCTCAGACAGCCAACTACGGTTACGTTCCTAACCTCAGAGAACAAAACGTGTTTATGGCTGTTGCCATGGATTTGGGAAATGCATCATCGCCATATGGTAGTGTTCACCCAAATGATAAACAAGATGTTGGTTTCCGTTTGGCACTTGCTGGCCGAGCAGTTGCTTATGAAGACTTGGATGTGTATTACAGTGGGCCAATTGTTTCTGATGTTATATTTACATCGGTAGCTAATACAACAACGTGGAACACCACTGTGAAATATCAACATGAGAGTGTAGGCAAAGGAGGCATTCAACTGCGATCAAGACACGGATTTGAGGTGGAGTTTATTTGCAAAGCTCTGTATTCCAGGCCCGGGTTGTTCGAAAGGTGGATAAATCCCTATTTAGCGGATAGCGTGGTTTGTTTTGTCAACACTCATCCAGCTGGATAGCGATAGTGTTATCCAGCCTTCGAACAAATGGGGCCAGGTAGTGAAGTCTGATTCTGAGGTGGTTGAAGTTGGTCGGCTCTTATGGAAGTGTTCAGCAACGTCGGACCTTCTAAATATGAGGTTACATTTCAGGAGTCTCTTGTGGAGTGATGAGTAACATTTCTTGTTTGTTTGATTTGTCTTGTAGTCCAGCGATTATTAGTGATCTTTGCTTACCAAGAGTAACTTGATAAAGTGTCTTCTATTTAGTTTTTGTAAAAGTTAGAATTTAAGAGATACCAAAAACGCCATGCTTTTAGTTGTTTTCGTGAGTGGGTTGACAAAAGCGTTTCACGGTAGCCTTAACTACAAAGGCCCGGGAGTTTTCTTCCCATCTGTATATTTGAAATATTTTACCCTTCTCAATTCAACAAATTGTAACACTATCCAAATATGGTCATGATGCTCTCGATATCTGTCATCCGTAGGTAACAGATATCCGGCGGTATACGTAGCTTCGTACGTGGGAAGAAAAAGTGAAGTGAGAAAATGTCGACAGACAGATTTACAAGGATTTAGGCTGTTTTGTTACCAATTTGTTGAATAATAAAACAATTATCCTGCTCAATCTCGCGGAATATCGTCTGATTTTAGCCGACTCGGCCTACGGCCTCGTCGGCTAAGTATCAGACGATATTCCGCGCGATTTCGCAGGATAATGTTAAATAACCGACACCACTATCTCACTGTCTCCTAATTCCTCTTCCGAAGTGTGTCCGTTATAGAGAGATATATTGCAAGGAACTTTTCAGTTGAGGAGTAGACAATTGAAACAGAGCGGCGCAAAGCTGAATAGGCCCTTTGCAGCTAATCCATCACGTGACCTATTTTTCGTAAAATTATGGGCTGTAACTTAAAGAATGCCGGAAATGGAAAATCATGTCAAAAATAGCATAATGGCCAAGTTTGAGGCCCCTGGCACTAAAGAATGAGATATTTTGACAGTTTGAATTTATAAAAACGTAAGAGGAGTTGTATGGAAAAAATTGCTGGAACAAGATCTTGCTCCCCAGCAACATTTTCCATAGATATCCTATAGGTGAATCCTTGTTTACAATATTTGCCTCATTAACATAAGCAATTCAGTTTTTGATGGAGCTACAAAGAAATCAGTTCTGAATATTGAAAGGTCATAGTACGATTAACTCTGCCAGTGAATATGAGCCTGATGTATTGAATACTTTTTGTCCAACACGGGTTTAAAAAACTCAAAATTAAACAAAGAATGTATGAGCTCATTAGCGCTTTTGCCACCCAGAAATTTTGCAGTTTTTGAAAGACAATTTCTCCTTAAATATTACACCCAAAGAGCTAAAAATTTCACCATGTACTAAGTTTCACTAGCTGTTTAGCTGCCTGAAGTCAATTCATATTCTGTATGTAAAGCCGTATGCAAATGAGCAAAAATGTAAACAATGACGTCAGCATGAATCCGCCTATAAATTTTCCGAAAATTCAATCTGTTGTTTAAACTTGTACTTTAAAGCCAAGGGTCTCAAACTTGGCTATTGTGGTATTTTGGATAAGCTCTTTCTTAACAATGTTATGTTCAATCTGAATTACTTGTTTCAGTTGTTTGCTCGGCACCACTAGCCTTTGTGCTATAAACACTGTCGAGGGTGAACTAAGGTATATTTATTTGCGCTGTTAAAATTCATTAGTGATTTATTGCCAACTCTTTTGTTGTCTACAGTACTATTGCACATCACTTGATCACGAGACACAATCCGTGATAACACAGGCCAAGATTCTTTCCCGAGACTTTAACTCTGTGGATTTGACTGGTGAATGTCCCCCTCAGCATCTTCTGAAAGGATTAAGGTACGCTTGGTACACAAAGCCTTGTGATTTCAAGAAATGTGCTGTTTATAGCTACGAGAATGAGCTTCCAGGACCTCCGTTCACGTGGAATGCACCAGTTAATTAAGATTCAGAAGGACTGCACATGCTGTTGATGGTGATCTTTGTAATTGAATGCAAACTATTCTAGGTTCTTAAGCCATAAAAAGCTTAGCTTTTACGATCCAAGATCAAGACGAGCAAAAGAACACAGTTTACATAATTGTAGAGTATTAGTATATACTGCAGTACACTATCTTGAAGGAATACATAACATTGAAGAAGTTATCAATTAAACGACTACACGTCCTGTTTTAATGTAATGCTTCTTGGTGCAATGCAATATAATACTAGTAATAGGTTTCACTAAAGCTGCCCCCGCTTTCTGAGTTATCTTTTCGTAAAATAAATCTCTCTTAGTCGGCGCGTCGGGTATGCTATGGACGGATGGGTCAGTGAGAGATGTATGTATGTCACACCAATCAGATTGATCTACTATTAAACACCAATCAAATTGTAAAGGTAAATGGTATGTGAGAAGATTTGATCCCGATACAGTTTAGAAGGCCATATTTATTCTTCTAAAAAAGAGGAGGAAGTATTCATATATTGGGCTAACTTCTTCATTTTCTATGGGTTAGGCTAAGGATTTTAGCTATGAACGAGATAAGTCTTGAGTTTTGAAGCAGTTCGTGAGTTAAGCCCTGGCCAAACGGAGTCGCAAGTAGACGCAAGTTGAAAACTTGCGTCTACTTGCGATCCCGTTTGGCCAGGACTTGCGTTGACTTGCGATGACTTGCGCTCACTTTGGTTGAGATCAAATTTGCACGCAAGTCAACGCAAGTTTTTCACCGTTTGGGCCACCCAACCCAAGTCAACGCAAGATGAGAGACGTCAATTAACCTGTTATCAGCCAATGAAATACCATCGTCTTCCTCGCATAATAAAACAAAAACCAAACAAGCAGCCGCTTTCCTTTTCCTATCAACAACATCCACAATATCCGCCATTTTGTTTGCTTTAATACGTGTGGTTATATTTTCGCCGCGCGGGACTGAGCCCTTATTAGCCTTGAAATGTTTTTTTTTTGGCGACTTGCGCTAACTTGCGAGGAAACTTGCGAGTTCGTTTGGCCATCCAACGCAAGTCTCTACGCAAGTTCAACTTGCCGCTACTTGCGACTCCGTTTGACCAGGGCTTTAGTAGAATGCAAATGGACCAGATATTTTCTTACAAAGCTAACAATCAATCAATCAATCAATCAATCTTTATTAATATTAAACAGTTTAAAAAAGAAAGAACATGCACAACTCGCATATAGCGTAAGCTAGTCGAGGCGAGTTGTGCAGGGAGAAAAAGAAAAGAACAAAATAAACCAATTTGTAAGCTTAAAATAACCTATAAACATTGACAGAAATAAACTAAAGCTATTAAAAATACAATCATTTGCATGCGGAGAAAAGTATGATTACACGATTGGAAATAGGTAGCATAACAAACTAAACAAACTAAATAGGCGGAGAGATTAATAGTGAATTATTACAAAACGTTACATAATATAGAAATTAATTATGGATAGTAACTTAGGCGCCTCAATATAATCCTCCTCGCCTTCTAAAGCTGCAAATAAAGCTTTGCTAATTGATTTTTTGAACGCCGGTTTAGGTAGATTACATACTCGAGATGGGAGACAATTCCATGCTTTCGCGCCAAAACATGAGAAAGAGTTCCGCTGCTGATTTAGACGTGAAAATTTGATATGATATTTGCCACAAGAAGCAGCCCTCGTGTTTTTCACAAAGAGTAATTCAAATAGAGGTCACGAATCGTCGCTTCTAGTTCTTAGGAAATGTTTTAGAGGAGACGAGACCATTTAAATTTGAGACAGTTCTAACGTTTACAATAGTAAGTGTAGGTAACGATTGTTTTGTTCTTGCTGCATGCAAATATAACGAGATATTTGTATTGTTTAGTTACAAAGGGTAATTTGACACTTGTTTTTCACAAGGGAGTAAATTCAATTATAGCTAACAAATCCTCAGCACCTGTTCCCACGAGATGCTTCTATTTTTAGTTACAAGTGGTAATTTGACACTTTGTTTTTCATATGGAAGTAAATCGTTCGCACGAGATGTTTGCTTTTTTTATAAATGGTAACTTGACACTTTTGTTTTTCATATGGAAGTAAATTTCAACAAGAAGATCATAGATCTTAAAACCGCGCTTACAAAGATTTAACCGTTTTCTTAACCCTACATTCGCAACGTAGTGCACATTCCAACGCTGTCCTTGATGATTCATTCATTTCTGTACTCACTACATCACTTATTGCACTATCGCTCTCAGCCGTTGTGAAATCTCTGATGATGTATTGGTCTTAATATGGAAGTGTCACGCTATTAATACTGCTATCAATAAACAGCTTCCTTCCTTAACTTGTAAAAGTCAAAATTTAATTTGTTTGTGTTATGAGTAAAGGACAAACTAAGTAATAAGTAGTAGTCACGCCAGTCAGACAATCAGAGGTTTACGCTAATATAAACGCTGCAAGTTCTGGCAAGATCTAGTTTACCTCAGCAGATAATTATTTCTCCTTTGAATCTCTTAACTCGCTTCGATCAAATAGCCAAAGAATTCACTTCAATCACATAAATCCGTAAGACATTTACGCAAAATTGCAAACAAACTAAACACCATCGCCTCTCTGGCGTAGTAAACACAACCTTATTGTCACGCAGCGAAAGTGAAAGCTGCAATATCCTTATTCAAGGCCATCTGTAGTATGGTGGTGGGGAATTTCCCTACCAGTAACGTAATCATTGCATGTTTTGACACGTTCTTTGCTTAGCTTGCAAATATTTCATTTTCCTTCCGATCTCTGAACTCGCTTCAATAACAGAGCTCGACGATTCACTTCTTTTGACTAAAAATACCAGAAATACTCGGAAAACTAAAAAGATTTCCTCGTAGCGAAATAAACCTGCAAAGTAAACAAGATCTTATCTGTCACGTAGCGAAAGTGAAAGTTGCAAGGTCAACGCATTCCACGGCTGTCGTAATACCTTTTAGCGTATTTATTAATCCGTTCGAGTCGAACGCTTTGATAATACCAGAGGAAAATACATTTAACAAGTAGTAGTCACGCCAGTCACACAATCAGAGGTTTACGCTACCACGGTAAATTTAGAATGGTAGTCTTGATCATTGATATGAACGCTGCAAGTTCTGGCAAGCCCTTGTTTACTTCAGCAAATAATTACTTTTCTTTCGAATCTCTTACCTCCATTCGATCAAACAGCCAAAGAATTCACTGCCGTTTCATAAATCCGTCACGAATCCACGTAAAATTGCAACTAAACTAAAAACTGGCACTTCTGACGTGGCAAACGCGATCTTATTTGCCACCCAGCGAAAGTAAAAGCTGCAACGTCATGATTTACGGCTATCAGTGTAGTAGGTGGTTATTTCCCTACCAGTGACGTAATCCTTACATGTTCTTTGCTTGACTTGCAAGGATTTCATTTTCCTTCCGACCTCTAAACTTGTTTCAATAAAAGAGCTCGACAATTCTGTTCTCTTGTTTAAAACTGCGAAAAATACTCAGAAAACTTGAGGGCCACGCTCCTGGCGAAATAAACTTGCAAAGTAAACAAGATCTTATCTGTCACGTAGCGAAAGTGAAATTAGCAAGGTCAACACATTCCATGGCTGACGTAATACCTTTTCAGCGTATTTAATATTTCGTTCGAATGAAAAGCTTCCAAAACACTAAAAGAAAATATATTTTACACACAATAAAGAAAACAATATTCGTAACACTGTCCGTGTATGCACGTTTCAAAAGCTTTTGGCGAATAAACATCTCTGGTTGCGTGATTCACGGCTATCTTTGGTACGGCCGAGTGGAGATCTAGGCCTCTCGACACGAAAAAAAACAAGAAGATCATAGATCTTAAAACCGCGCTTACAAAGATTTAACCGTTTTCTTAACCCTACATTCGCAACGTAGTGCACATTCCAACGCTGTCCTTGATGATTCATTCATTTCTGTACTCACTACATCACTTATTGCACTATCGCTCTCAGCCGTTGTGAAATCTCTGATGATGTATTGGTCTTAATATGGAAGTGTCACGCTATTAATACTGCTATCAATGAACAGCTTCCTTCCTTAACTTGTAAAAGTCAAAATTTAATTTGTTTGTGTTATGAGTAAAGGACAAACTAAGTAATAAGTAGTAGTCACGCCAGTCAGACAATCAGAGGTTTACGCTAATATAAACGCTGCAAGTTCTGGCAAGATCTAGTTTACCTCAGCAGATAATTATTTCTCCTTTGAATCTCTTAACTCGCTTCGATCAAACAGCCAAAGAATTCACTTCAATCACATAAATCCGTAAGACATTTACGCAAAATTGCAAACAAACTAAAAACCATCGCTTCTCTGGCGTAGTAAACACAACCTTATTGTCACGCAGCGAAAGTGAAAGCTGCAATATCCTTATTCAAGGCCATCTGTAGTATGGTGGTGGGGAATTTCCCTACCAGTAACGTAATCATTGCATGTTTTGACACGTTCTTTGCTTAGCTTGCAAATATTTCATTTTCCTTCCGATCTCTGAACTCGCTTCAATAACAGAGCTCGACGATTCACTTCTTTTGACTAAAAATACCAGAAATACTCGGAAAACTAAAAAGATTTCCTCGTAGCGAAATAAACCTGCAAAGTAAACAAGATCTTATCTGTCACGTAGCGAAAGTGAAAGTTGCAAGGTCAACGCATTCCACGGCTGTCGTAATACCTTTTAGCGTATTTATTAATCCGTTCGAGTCGAACGCTTTGATAATACCAGAGGAAAATACATTTAACAAGTAGTAGTCACGCCAGTCACACAATCAGAGGTTTACGCTACCACGGTAAATTTAGAATGGTAGTCTTGATCATTGATATGAACGCTGCAAGTTCTGGCAAGCCCTTGTTTACTTCAGCAAATAATTACTTTTCTTTTGAATCTCTTACCTCCATTCGATCAAACAGCCAAAGAATTCACTGCCGTTTCATAAATCCGTCACGAATCCACGTAAAATTGCAACTTAACTAAAAACTGGCACTTCTGACGTGGCAAACGCGATCTTATTTGCCACCCAGCGAAAGTAAAAGCTGCAACGTCATGATTTACGGCTATCTGTAGTAGGTGGTTATTTCCCTACCAGTGACGTAATCCTTACATGATCTTTGCTTGACTTGCAAGGATTTCATTTTCCTTCCGATCTTTAAACTTGTTTCAATAAAAGAGCTCGACAATTCTGTTCTCTTGTTTAAAACTGCGAAAAATACTCAGAAAACTTGAGGGCCACGCTCCTGGCGAAATAAACTTGCAAAGTAAACAAGATCTTATCTGTCACGTAGCGAAAGTGAAAGTAGCAAGGTCAACACATTCCATGGCTGACGTAATACCTTTTCAGCGTATTTAATATTTCGTTCGAATGAAAAGCTTCCAAAACACTAAAAGAAAATATATTTTACACACAATAAAGAAAACAATATTCGTAACACTGTCCGTGTATGCACGTTTCAAAAGCTTTTGGCGAATAAACATCTCTGGTTGCGTGATTCACGGCTATCTTTGGTACGGCCGAGTGGAGATCTAGGCCTCTCGACACGAAAAAAATAAAAAATAAAAATAAACCAAGGGTAGATTATGAACCGCGCTCGGCCCATGGCCGCGCGGTTAAAAAAAATAAAAATAAACCAAGGGTAGATTATGAACCGCGCTCGGCCCATGGCCGCGCGGTTAATTAGAGCTTACCAGTTGTCGGCTATTTTTTCCAGGATACTAAACAAAACAGCTTTCATTTCTAAACTGTTTTTGCGTTTCTGCAGTGGTAGTTTATAGTTTTATTTGATGACATTCATTTCAGTCCGATATTTTAAAGGTAAAAAGTATGAGAACTGTTCAAATGTTCTTTAAGACTGCTGGGCGTCAAATTAAAGTGCAATTCAATTAAATCAGACTTTCAACGAATCAGAGAGGTTTTTACTCCTCTTTCTTTCTATTTTCGGTGAAGTAGTGTTGTTGTGTAAAAAGGGTAAACGTACGACTCGTATAAAATGCGAAAAGTTCTCTTAACTTGAGTATTTTTGAGCAAAATTCCTCTTGGGGGTTGAAAGGGCTATGAGATCGGCGAGTGACAGGGAGTTATGCATGTGCACGTGTCGCACCAATTACAGTTTGGATTGTATCAAAGAACGAATCAAATTGCCTGTTAGAAAATAAGATGGTATCTACATTAATCTGGAGACGAGTCAGATTACTGTAGTTTGTTCAGTCAAACATTTTATGGCTTACTAATTAGTTATCTTACCATATACATCATAAATTCCCAGTTTCTCTCTTGCTGTACATTGCAACCAAAACGACTTGTCAAATTAACCAAATCATTACTGTAAACAGCGCCATGAATGCTCCTATCTCCGAGACTTCATAAAAAAATAACTCTTCCACGCCTTGCGTGCCTATGTTTTATAAAATGGAGTGGAGAATATGTCCTGAGATGACTGTGTATTGGTAATAACCATTTATTTTTCAAACTTATTTGTTATTTGACAGGTTTGGTTATTTGAATAAATGTGGAAAATTTCATATAAAAATAGAAACTATTTTTTGCCTAATATAATAAGAACTTCCACATGAACACTGTGAATAACATTTGAATAGAAACTTTAATGTTGTGAATACTTTTAAAAAAATTAATTGCATCTTTAACATGAACACTATGAATAACATTTGAACACGAAAGTTCAACATTGAAATTGTGAATAAAATTTGAAAATGAATGTTTTCAGTAATATGACTAACTTTGTTTGCAGATAATACAACAAGAGATGCTATTGCACAGTTCATTGTTTGCAATGCTAATGTGCATTGTTGTAGTTCTTGATCCTAAAGTTGTGCTTTAATTGTCCTTTGTTTGTTCATCAGGTTTGTCTTGATGATCAACCATTTAATTCAAAGTCTACGTTTTCCAGCAACAGCGGTTTTTCCACGAGTTCATCAGCATTGTCTTTATATTTAACAATTATCCTGCAAAATCGCGCGGAATATCGTCTGATACTTAGCCGACGAGGCCGTAGGCCGAGTCGGCTAAAATCAGACAATATTCCGCGAGATTGAGCAGGATAATTGTTTTATTATTCAACAAATTGATAACAAAACAGCCTAAATCCTTGTAAATCTCTCTGTCGACATTTTCTCACTTCACTTTTTCTTGCCACGTACGGAGCTACGTATACCGCCGGATATCTGTTACCTACGGATGACAGATATCGAGAGCATCATGACCATATTTGGATAGTGTTACAATTTGTTGAATAATAATGGGAGATATCTTCATCGAGATAATTGCTGATGGTGTTCTGGTTTGCCATGTACTTGTACTGTTTCTCGTCTTTATTAACTGAAAGGTGGTGTTGATCTCTAGGTATCAGTTTCTTACCAGCATTCCTCTATTGCATGATGTACAGCGCACCATGTTTTTTGATTCTGTGTTTCCTGTTATCCTGGTCCTGGTAGTAAAATGTAAGTCATTTTATTGCTTCACCAAGTGATTGTGTAAAGTATCTTGTGCCAATCTTTCTAACCTGGCTTCTTCCAAAAGTCTATATTTGCAATTTGATGTTTTCTTTACAGAGTGTAGTCTTTCAAAAGTCACTGGTTCAATTACAAGGTCAGAAATTTTGCAAACTCTTGACAATGCCACATATGTCAGACCTGCAACTCTTTCTGATGTCCTTAAGTCTATCCAACATGTTTTAAGAGTTACATCTTGTGACTTGTGGATAGTCATTGACCACGCAAGCCTTAATGGAAATTGCACTCTTTCTAAACTATTACCGAGTGAGTTGGAAGAACTTGTTACAGGGTAAATAGGTACACAATTTGGTGTGTCTTTACAAAAACTTGGCATATAATCATTGTCAAACTGTATAATTATAGCGATTGGTAGCATTGGGGAAGTGTAATTTTCTGAAAAAATTACGTCTTTAACGGTACCCATGGTGCCATTACAAAGTCCAGCTTCTGTCCAAAGATTACGTGTAAGCATAACTCTGGCTTGTTTTGGTTTGTTATATAAATTGTTGGTTCTAGTCCACTCATTTCTTCAGAACTCAAGGACTTTGCTTTAGGATTACTGTCGTGTGCATTAATGTGTACAATTGTTTGTTGAAGGTCCTTTAGTCTTTCATAGTTATCTTTAGCTACTTTTTCATTACCAAAAAGACAATTTGACAGCAGAATTCTCAAAGTTGTTTATATCAACTACATTTTGAGGTTGTCTTAATAAAAGCATATTGCAATCTTCCAAATTCGAATTGCCATCTCTGGCTCTTATTTGGAGAGCTCTAAATCGCTGTTATTCATCATCTGCACCTCTAGCTCTTTCATTTACTTCAAACTTAACTACTTTCTCAAACTTTTTATACATGCAGTATCCTTCTATTGCCAAGTCACTATTTGGTCTGGTGTGATACAAAACCTGGTCTGTAATTGGAGGTAACTGAGCAACATCTCCCACTAAGATTATGGATATACCACCAAAAGGAACCGTAGAGTAACCAGTTGCTTGCTTACAACGCCTGTTGATCCAAGCAAACATCTTCTGACCAATAACTGAAAACTCATCAATAAAAATATATATAACAGCACCTAAATCATGCTGCAGTTTTGCCAATGCTGAAGAGTTTAATGGTCCTTTTTTCCCCTTTGATGGGAAGCTGCCAACGGGAGTGCAAAGTATATCCTTTTATGTTAAATGCTGCTATTCCAAAGTTTGCACACACTGCACTTGTTTAGGAGATTACTTACCGCTTGGATTACAAAGCTTTTGCCAGAACTTCCTAGGACAGTTATTATCATTAATAGTTGTTCCTTGTTGTCAGAGATACAAGTGGTCTTGTACCATTTGATAAGCAACTACCGTAAAGTTCCGATAGTAACGACCCCCCGAAAGTAGCAACCCCCCGAAATTAACGTCAATTTTTTGTGGCTGCTAGTAAATCCCGAAAGTAGCGATCCCCCGAAAGTAGCGACCCCCCCGAAAGTAGCGACCCCTCCCGAAAGTAGTGATCACCGCCCCCCCCCCACTCCCAAAAGTAGCGAGACCAAGTTTTTTTAAATTGTATTCCGTATACCTTTAATTTGTCAATCAACAGTCAAAATTATAATGTACAATACCGTAATACGTTCACAATAAGGCACTTTAATTTGCAACAAGGGGAACAGTTCACTGATGTAGTGATGTAAGCACGTAAACCAGTATAATTTCGTATTAACACTGAACAGGAACGTTTCTTCAAATTTATATTAAAAACTCTGTGTAGTTTTCGTCGATTATCATTAACATGAACGTCTTTGTTCCAATTAAATGACACTGAGATACAAAATTAAACGTAGCGGTGCATCATGCAGTACAGCTTTCCTCATCTGAGTCAGTGA
The DNA here is from genome assembly GCA_964020085.1 of Micromussa lordhowensis. Lineage (NCBI taxonomy): Eukaryota > Metazoa > Cnidaria > Anthozoa > Scleractinia > Lobophylliidae > Micromussa > Micromussa lordhowensis. Next base: position 24,976,875 of record OZ026606.1, read on the forward strand.
AGAACTCGATCTCCTCTATATCAGCTGATTCACCCATGCGGTAGTCCGGTAAACCATCGATATTTATTTCACTGTCCCTGCTACCGGAAATGGGCAGTGAAATTCCACATTTCACAAATGAGCGAATAACCGTGTCTTTCAGCCGGCGCGAGGTCTCTTGCCATGCCGTACCCACCCATTCCGTGAAAAGCACACGCCGATCACCAGCAGTCACTTTTCCCGTCATAAATTGCTCTGGATTTGTGGACAAGTGTTCCGTGGCTAGTCTGTCGACACTTTTCTTAAATTCCGCATTAAATGTAACATGGAGTGGTTGAACCTTGTTCGTTGCGCCCAGAGGTACAAGCCCCAGTGTCGTCTTGCGCTCTCTCGTCAGAATGGTCTTTACCCTCTCTGTTGTTTGAGCTCTATGCGCATCATAGATAAGAAGTCTATCGCGTGGTTGACCAAACATGTTTGGCTTCTTCCACATATTTCTGAGTCAAAAGACCATCATTTCTTCGTTGCACCACGCGTTCTCTTGGAACTTGACCACGACTCTCGGATCATACTGCCTCTTTTCTCTGTCTGGAATTCGTTGTCCTGTGCCCTTAAAGATCAGCAAGGGTTTGATGCGAGGCTCGCCATCGGCAAATATGGTCAATTGCACGGTACACTGACTCTTATCATGGCCTTCACCTGTCGTCCGGGTCCATACTGACTATTCTCCTCTTTCTGCATAAGTAGCTCCCTTGGTGTTGAAGCAGAATTGCAGAGGTGTTTGATCCATATTAGCTATATCGCGTAATTCCCAGGGACCTACAATGCCCTCTTGGACACCCTCCAGCTCAGTTGCTTTAACTGTTGCCGTTCTTCTGAGATATCTGTGAAATTGTCGAATAGATGTACGTAGTGTTTCAGACTGTTTCTGTGCAGCATTTGTTGGGCGCCGCAAGCTGATATCATAGCGTGATTTAAAGCGATCAAAGCAGTGGTTTGACATTTTGAATTCCACTCCTGGATGCAGCTCTGCCATTAACTGTTTGCATCGACTTCGGAACCACCATTCCTTAACCTTGACACCTTTCCCACGAAGTTCCTGGACTTCCTCAAATAATTTCTTCTCCATGTCAGGAAAAGCTGCATGCCGACCAGCTCCTGCCTTTTTCGATTTGTACTTTGAATTTCTAAGTTTATGTTCTTGGTTGATCCATGGATTATACGTGCTAGCTTTCACTTCGATCTTATAGCGAGCTTTGAACTCTCTAGCGGTCTTTGCCTTGTTTTTGTATTTCTTGTAGAGATCTATGAACTCTAGCTTTTGTTCCCTTGTCCATTGCTTTCTCTTGTCGGGGACTTGGATATCAGTACCTTTGCTGCTACTGTTCGTTGTTGTCTCAAGGGCCCTGAAGACTGCGCTAGTTGAACTTTGCTCATTTTCTGTGTCAAACTGAACTGGCCCGGTATCGTTGGAAGCCTCCATATCCTCCAACACTACTGATTCATCGTCGGTCTCAACACGACAGCCGGCAATGGCGGTATTGTTGCATTGGTTACAAATTCCAACCTTACTCATGGGCTTATATTCTGGCTCATCTTCAGGATTCTGAATTTCGGGAGCACACAAGACACAAACGGTTGTCTCACATCGTATGCATTGATATTTTGTTGCCCTTCCACATCGGCAAACGTTCTCCATATTTTCACCTAGGAAAGACGAGAACTCAATGCCACGTAATGTCTGTCATTTTAGCGGACGTCTCGGGAAAACTTTCTTAGGTTGAAAAGGTCACGTCTGTAGGTTGTGATTGGTAGATTTCGATGCATTCATTTGTCAACACAATTTTAGCGTAAGTCTCGGAAAATAGATAATAACCAACAGAAGGTAACTTTCATGGGTTCAAAAGGTCACGTCCAGAGGTTGTGATTGGTCGATTTCGATCCATTCATACCGTACTCAACAATATACATAGACAAGACCCTCGCATCAGCAATAGGAAAGTACACTGTTCAAGTGAAAATTGATTACCAATGGCTGCTATTTACCGCCGATTATGCACAATTACTTCACGTATCAAGGGAGATCATTGCTATCGGCCTAATCCGCGAATTAACGTAGTGTGCAACTGCATTCCCGAGCCTTCTTACCCATATTCACAAAACGCCATAGTGGTGAAGATGAAAAACACAAACGGCGGCGAACAAGATGGCACTACAGTTGGACACATGCCTGATAGTCTAGCGGAGGTCCTGTACAAGCCATTGCTGGAAAAGGAAATCAAGATGACTTGCCGTGTATCTGGCCAAAGCAGGAGTGCGCCAGAAGGTGTATGGGTTCAAGGAGTAGGCATTGAGATTCCCTGCGTTTATGAAATTGGCGTCAAGAAAGGATTTAGAAGTCTAAGAAAAGAACTGAGAGACAAACTAATACAACTCGTCCCGACCACTGACAATTCAATCTAGGAAGATATCCGGAACCCACCCATGTCGCAGTTAAAACATGAAACTGGATAGACGAATTTTGTCTCTTTTGTTTATTGGTGTTGATATTGATTTACGGTATTTTATTACAGTATTGCTGTCGGTACATGTACGTATTTATCATTGTTACCTTCTTTTTATGAAACACAATCTATACATGTGGAATGCAAACAAAATGTTGTTCTTTTTTCATTCTATGTTCGTTTAAATTTCGGGAAAAAAAACCCACGCCAGCTCTATTTGGAAACGATTTCTGTTCCCGAAAGTAACGACCCCCCTAAAGTTACGACCCCCAAAGGCTGCTAATTCCGAAAGTAACGAGGTCGCTACTATCGGAACTCTACGGTACTTGTGCATCATTGAAGTGCCCATATCATCAAAATTTTTATTTTCCCATCTGATTCTACGTTTCATGCAATGAACTTCTGCGAAAATAAATTTCGATTTGGATAAAAAGCGATTTTTAATGAAGTTTTAAAAACCTGAAAATCCTATTTTCTTGCGGTCGACCCGTGCCGCTGATCATAGCATCGACATGTTCAGAATTGTGACGTAGATTCAGGAACGTGTGAGTTCAGGCTTGACTTTTCTCACTTGTTTTACCTCTGTAAATTTAGCTTCGTAGTCCATGCAAAATTTTCCTTTCCAGCATTTTGTATGAGCTACTAACTTACATTTACAGAGGTAAAACAAGCGAGATAAGTCAAGCCTGAAGTCACGTGTTCCTTAATCTACGTCACGACTCATTCAAAACGAAGGGAAGACTGGTGCGAATGGTGGACCAAAATGGCGGCAAATTTGAACGATTTTAAAACTTCTAAAAAAGATTGCATTTTATCGAAATCGAATTTTTCTTTCGCAGAAGTTCATTGGGTGATATATAGAATCAGATAAGAAAATAAAAAATTTGACGATATGGACACTTTAAATTTCTTGATATCAACAGGATTGGGAGTTGGATCATTTTTCAGGGCGTTGCTATTCTTTTGCATATTAATCCAGCGAGGCACATCTCCAATTTCCTGATTGGTGTATTTTAACCGATCCTGTTCATAGGAATCAGCTGAACAATCCATACGTTTGTTGCTTTCATTGCCACCTTTTAATTTTAAATCAGCAAGGATCATCCATTCTTCTCTTTCACTTGTATCAGATTCAATAAAGTCATCGTTGCCTTCGAGGTGGCCAAAGATAATAATAGGTTCAAAATCTAACTTTACTAAAGGCCACTTTCCTTCCAACAAACTTCAGCAGCAAAATATTTCAGAACCCAAGGACACTAGGAAACGCAAAACTGTACGTGGATCTAGATCATAGCTCTTGAAATGGATAAGAACGATAAAATCCTATCCGAATCAACCCATAATTCATTCATATATAATGTAGGAGTATTTTGTGGCTATAGTGTGGTAACAGCTAGACATATTTTCAGTTCTGTTCAGTTATATTCATTTAGATAAATACAAGATGAATAAATGAATGAATTAAGGACGTTCGCGCCCATTGCTACTGCGCATCTCTAGTGCGCACGCTATTCATTGGTCACGCGCGTGCCACGTCATTTTCAAGCGCGCGCACCGAGTCCAAAACTTAACAAAATATAGAGCTGATGACCTTTGCGTTAACTTGGTGTGCGAATATTTTTGTTGGAAGCTCGGTGACCCCCACTTTTTTTTCGGCAGATCACTTCCTTTTTTAACTCTCTACATTATACTAAAAAATCAAAAAAATCTGTGTGTGGGAAGTTGTAATTATTTGTCATATACTATTAAAAAAGGGTCGAATTGGTACATGGAGACAGCTGTGCGTGACTTAGAAGTTGTCTTTTTTAAGGCTAATTCTAGCAGATTTAATGACATATGTAGCAAAGATCTATCAATTAGGCCTATATAAGCCGTGTTAAACACTCATAGCTTAGAGATGATTCTTCAACTTAAATATATGCCGATAGTAATGAATCCGGCCAGAATCGCCTCGAATGACTGAGAATCGTAGAAATGCTATGGTCTGAGCTACGCTTTATCTTGAAAACGAGTTCGGTGACCCCCGATTTTTTTTACGTTTTTTATCTAATCTTATCATTTTCTACCGTCAGTCAAAGTTTTAAAAAAATCTGTGTGTGGGAAGTTTTTGGGCGCGAACGTCCTTAATAAATAAATATTGGAAACAATGTTTACTTTCGCCTGTACTAAGCTATAAACCATGCATGGCTATTGTAAGTCCTTTCCAACAATTCTTCCCTGGCTGTTGGTTTCAACTTACGTTGCTCGGCCACCCTCGGGGAAATGAGAGAGAGAGCTGCTTGATAGGGGTTGGTTTATTTTGAATTTTCTTTTTATCGCGTTAACGGCTTGGTGTTTCCATGGAATCACGTCAAGACAATCATGATAAACATGTGTTTGAATGTTTCTATCAGTCGTCCCTTTCTATTTCCGACTCTTATCTGTCAAGGCAGACTACGTCTATTGAATTTTGGGTGGCCGTTTAATAGGGGTATAGACAATCGGAAAAACGTCATGGGGGCGACCATCAGGTGGGGCAGCTTAACAGAGGTGGCCGGTCAATAGGGGTTTTGTTTGCGGTATTTCACTGACAATGATTTCGGGACTTAAATAACTGGCCGCTTAATAGAGGTTCGACTGTCATTTTTTTTTATACAAATGCAAATAAAGTTGTTATATATCATAAATAAGTTCCCTTTCGTTGGCACCACAAAGATATGTCTTGCCTCAATGGCCTCTTGGAAGAAAACTCCCGCGTCGAACTTCAGTTCAGTTCACGATGATTTGCTAATCATGTTGCTTGTACCGCCGACTGAAATGGCTGCGGCCCATACTTTAGAGCGCGATTTGTGAAACGAGTACTGAGACACCTGAGATCTAACTGACTCCACGGTGTTCTGTTGTGGGTGGAACATAAGTATGTATACCTTTGGTCCAAACATACAACTCAGTAAACCAAACGAGGTCACTAACGTTGTAGAACAAGCCACCAAAGTCACGTACCAGCTCTCGAAGTTGAACACCACCGGGTAATAAGCCAGTGATGACAATAAAAGTATGTACATAGAGAAGCCTATGTATTTTGTCTCGTTGAAGTTCTCTGGAATGCCCCTGGCTTTGAAGGCGTAGTACGTGCAGAGGAGAGCCACGGTTAACGCATACGAGCAGACGGCGAGGAACAGTGAGTAGCCGGTGTCGGAGAGGAAAGGCTTGCACACTAGGAATATATACTCGTTTGGGCGGATAAGCTTTTCACTTCTAGGAGGATCAAGAATCATCCACAGTGTTATTAAGGACAGTGGAACTGAATTCATGACGGCAATTAACATGGTTTGTCTTTGAATTGTTTTGAAACATGGTGTAAACAGTATCGCTATTTTGTCTACTTGAAACACGCTTGTGATTCGCTTTGTCTTTAAGAAAAGCACTGTGACACAAAGAATGAGGGCAAAATAGCGCCAGAAGTACACGATGCAGCATGTAAAATGGCTGGGCTCCACCAATATAAGGACGGCCAAGGCAAAAAGAGCTGCGATGCCAAAAAGCAACAGGAAGCTCATTTCCCTGCTAGACGCCTTCACGATTGGAGTGTCGTAGAATTTGATGTAGGCTGCAGAGATAAGCAGCGTGACAAGAAAGCCGATAAAGGCCACCACCGTGATACTTATTCCTGTAGTGCTGATCAGCATGATGTTGATGATCGGTAAATGTTCACAACTTGTGCGCTCTTCGTTTGCCTTCGTCCCTGGTTCGCATTCTTTGCAACTACTTGATCCGACATCAGTGCTTATGGTCCCCTGGGGGCACTTGATGCATTCCCAACAGCACGGTGTCGTAAGTGACTTGACGGCTCCAGGGAAACACTCGGATGCACAGAAAGACACCGGAGCTGAAAGATTTTTGAGCAAAGAGTTCCAGCGTAAGGTGGACTTGTTTAACAGCAGTTTTGGCGAAGCTTCTTTGTCCCAACATCCCACCACAACCTTACCTCGACCCTTGGCTGCGGTTGATCCACGTTGAAAGTTGACGATGTCATACGAAGCCGACACGGGATCACCAAAACTGTCAAATTGAACTATGCCAGTCAAACCGTGAAAGCTGACATTTCTGAGGAATTTCTGTACATCACTTCCCTTAACGAACGGTTGCACCGAAGGACAGCGATCTGTTGAGTTCTTGCCATGCGCAGCAGAACAGTTGTAAATTTCGTCCAGAGCGTGTGCAAAAGCGTATACGGCATCGATGAGGTAAGGGATGAAAGAGCTTCGTATCTTGGTTATTGCATGAAATGACGTGAGATTTGCCTCGCAACCAGAATCGTTGGACTTGGTAACTGAACAGTTGAACTGTAACCTCCACAATTCTTCCCACCATACCATTCCTCTCTCGACGCTTTTTGCAGGCGTGATCCTCTTGAGGTGTTCCTCAAATGCGGCGGATGGGTAGTCATGTGGCTGTATACCCAAGGATCCATCCAATACGGTGTAACGCGAATCAAGAAACACTGCCTCTTCGGCAGTGAGTGCGTCACTTAGTATCAAAGTTTTTCCTTGAAGTTTCTCATCTGTTGCATCTTGGAAAAATGCCCTCCCATAACGACCAGAAAGCCAAACTATGATTACTCCAATACTAGGCTTCTTTTTAATCCTTGAAACTGTTTGCTTAATTTTCTCCTCATAGCCCAACCGTGGGATAAACTCAGAAAATGCAAGGCAGAAGCTCTTTCTATCGTACGACTCTTTCTCTAACGCCCAAATGCCATTGCGTCCATAGGAATCATCTAGACCCACAGCTGCCACGTACGTCCAGTTGAAGTGTTCTATAATGTCTGCCATGACCTTGGCTTGCCAGTTGTCCGGTGGAACTGTCCTGAAGAAGTCTTTGTATAATTGCGAGCTCAACTCTACGCTTGTTGCAGTCGGACTTATGGCAGGAATGGTGGCGACCTGCAGTAGACTTCCCACTAAAACAGCGCTGCCAGAGTTGTACGGTCCAACAAGCGCCGAGATGGGCTTGTAACCGGCCATTGTGGCATTACCCAGAGAAGAATCGTTGAACGTGTTCAGGTGAGGCATGCACACTGGATCACTGTCTCGCACTAGATCGTAGGTGATTTCCATGGCCAATGCGATGCTTTCACAATAGTCTCGGATGTCGTAACCGATTGTAACGTTGGGAAGCATATTCGGATTCTGGTTCACACTTTCAATAGCAAAGATCATGGATTCAGCGTGTCCCAGTCCCATCGTGAAGAGTTCGCCACAGTGCTGACCATTTCCAGCGAAGTGAAGGTCAAACAGGCCTCCCAACATGACATCGCCATCTTTGTAAGCTCTTCTGTCGTGATTGCAGTGTGTGTAAGGCGTTCTGAGGAAGCACAGTATCCAGATGTACAACAACCTAGTGACCTGCCTTTTCCAAGCTGTCAGCCACATTGCATTCAGGGCTAGCAAAGGCTTTTTCTCTATAACAAAATCAGAATTACCAATCAAATCATCTCGTACTTCTAAGCTCGGCGTAAATCTAGTAAGTCAGCACTTGGAACCCGGTTAATACTGACGAGCCAAAGAGACACAGAACTGTCCGTATCATCCGGTGCCCGTATTGAGCGGGTTCACAAAGTAAACATGTTGTTTTGACATAACTACTAACCTCATATTTACCGAGCGTGAGGGCAGTACTTGGGGATATTGGCCCGAGGGTCGTGGCAGTACGGAGAGAGTACAGCGAGGTCCGTGCAAAACGACAGGGGGCCAATATTCCCCAGTACGGCTCGAGCGAGCTTGGTTAATAAGTAGTTTATTATATGGCACTCCTTGAGAGTTGCATATTTTGAATTTGCCGTTTTTTGAAAACAAAATATACACGCCATAGAACCATTTCCATGAGAAAGCTTGGTTCATTAACACCTAATTCAATTCGTTAACACCATGACACTTCTTCCAGCTTGAAATTGAAACTGGAAGAAAATTAAACTGAAATCTAATCTAAAACGAATTTAACGCTAATCTAAAAAGAGCACGTAAGTGTCTTAATTATGTTTATTTGCACTGAGTTCTTTTGCATCTCTTCAATTAAACGTTTTGGTATCGATCGAGTTCTAGTTGAACGAGGTTTATTTTCTTCCGGAACGCTTTACCCTTTCATTGGCAATTTTTTTTCACCAAAAAAATGTCGTTTTAACCGGTAAATCAGGGTTCTGCCTGCCATTACGCTAAAAGGGCCTAATATTTGCTGACAAAGCTATTTTTAACAAAAAGATAGATTTCCTCAAGATAAGGTACAAAAATGTAAGCCAATTTCTTTTTTTTTCTGCGATTTGGCCGTTGCGAATTTTTTTCTTGGCCCTTTTCTTTCCTTTTTCTCGGCTCTTTTACTCTCGCTACCTTTTGCGTTTTGTATTCTTTCTGGCTGCCGTAAAAAGTTGGCTGTTCATTATGGGCAAAGCCTGGAAATGGGACCTTGATCAATTATAGGTACAATGGGCCATTTTACCACCAATTTTTGTACCAGAACGGATAGCGTTGTTTTTCAATTTGCTCCGTCAGAATGCCGTCGACATCCAAAATCGATTATTGTAAATAGATCTATCCCGGCTCTTCTATCTGCTTATCAAGAATATCCGGTGACATTTAAATTGATGACGTCACAAGTGGTACAAAGAGCGCGACCACTCACCACGCGTATATGCGCGCTTGCGAGTCAAAGGGTTAAAACACTTGCAACAGAATTATCCGAAACATTTCCTTCTGGCGGGACAATCTGTTCGGCTGGTGAAACTGAAACCACAGGCGTATAAAGCTTTTCAAACGCTACTGACTGTGGTAGTGGGTCTGACTTTGGCAAAGGCACAATTGCATCTGGCGTTTCAGCCAAATCGATCTCTGGTAGCTCACACTGTTTGGGCTCTGAATCCGCTACTTTCGATCCAGCGAGTTCTCGCAACTGATCGATGTGTCTTTTCCAAAACAGTTTTCCCACTAGCATTCTGTACGTGACCGGACCCAACGATCTTGAATGACTCCCTTAGTCCACGCTGTTCTACGATTTCTGTAATCCCTTGCGAAAACAGATTCATCAACTTCGAAACTGCGCTTGACCATGGGGTCAAAACGTCTCGATTTTTGTTCCATTCGTGCCGACAAATCGGGTCTCAGCAACTCAACCCTTGTTCGCAGAAGACCACTGGCTATGAGAAAATCTTTAATCTCTCCTGCGACAAACAATCATTGAATAGTTCTGTTCACTCGAAGAGAGAGTACGTGAGGCAAAAGCTATCGGCTTCTCTTCTCCATCCTCACGAATGTGTGACAAACAGCTCCTAATCCAAAAGACGACACATCAACTGCTAGTCGGAACAGCTTTTTTGGATCGTATTAATGGGCTAACAAAGGTGCTGATTGCAAAATGCGTTTCAACTTCAGAAATGCTTCTTGACATTGTTTGGTCCATTCCCATGGAATGTTCTCTGCTAACAAACGATTCGAAGGGTGAGCTTGAGTTGCCACATCTGCAATAAATCTGCGTAAGTAATTAACCATTCCCAGAAAAGATTTCAACTCTGTTGGGTTCTCCGGTACCCATCCTCGGAGACCCAGGGGCAGTTAATGGGGGCGCGAGGAAAATAAATCGGAGCGACGAAAGGTTTCACGAAAGTTTACAAGGAGGTGTGAAAGAGCCCCTGGGAACCGACTCTCACCAGACCATTTCCAAACGGCTTGGCGAATGCTGGCTCCTGATTGGGCAGAAAATTCCTTTGTATTATTCTGCCCAATCGGCGAACGGCAGCTTCTGAGGTACTTTGGTGTGTTCTTACACGGCCATCGTTGCATGATACTTTTCTCGATCGAGGAAAACTTTCAATTTAATTTACTTCAGTGAGCCATAGAAATTCGGGAAATCATTTTGGTTGTTAGCAAGAAAGATACTCCACGATTCAGAGGGAAAATTTTCGTTTCGACCGATCAAAGGTATCGTAAAATAGTGTCTTGTTTATTGGCGAGTCGATTTTACCTTTCTTTCATTTCTTAAGCTTCGGTTAATTGTAGATACGTTCCCAGTTCTGTCCTCGTGTACCGGTACACAAGAACCGATACAAAAGACCCAACAATATGCAACAGCTCAACAAAGGGTCGTAAACAAAGGAGTACAATAGTTATTCCCTCTGTGTACCGGTACACCAGGACACAACCACTCACTACGTCCATTTATTTTGATACACAGGTGTTACGTGACTGTCTGATTTTAGTATTATTATAAATTGCTGATGTTTTGGCTTACTCTGCTCAAAAATTTCAATTCTTATTTTGCTCAATATTCTGAGCATAGAATTTATCCAAGACTAATGAGCTTTAATATTAAATACGGTATTACAGTCAGAAGCCTTCTACAAACTTTATCGTCAAATCACACGCAGAAATGAAAACAAAATCCATTACCTGCTGATAGCTTTAGAAGATAAAGAATGAATGCTATACCGAGTAATTGCATTGTGACTAAACTTGATAGACAACAAATGCAAGGAAACGATGTTATGAGATTGTTATATTTCGATATAAATCTATATCATCTTCGGACTAACACAAACATAATAGACCGCGATGATAATTGGAATCTATTACTATATAAAGAAGCTTATCATATCAAGCGTTCAACACCATTTCTGAACAATGGCTTAAAAGCCAGTAGGGAACTCCGCCTATTCTCTTGACAGTTTCGTTTCTTTGTTTTTCATTTTCACGTGGTAATGCTGTTGTACAATCTCGCAGTATTTAAATCTCTTCTACCTGTATCCCGCCTAGTCCGAAGATGATATAGATTAGATTTCCAGATTACTCAAATGCTACTCATCGTTGGAACCAGTAATGATCAGATCATCGAGAATTCCACCAACGCCTTGAAGACCATTCATGACCGAAACCATTATCTTCTGGAAGATGGCGGGTGTAACGGAACAAACCAAGACGTGTATTGATTGTTACATGCTGCCTTGATTCTTCATCTAAAAGCACTTGCTGGTACGCCGAGGACAAGTCCAACTTTGTAAACTTTTCCCGTCGAATTAACTAGGTGAACAGATTCAGCTGTAGGCATCGGGTGTTCCGGTACATCTAAGACAGGGTTAATCGTTACCTTGTAATCCCCACAAACGCGTACACAGCCATCAGGTTCCAGCACAGGGACGATAGGCGTGGCCCAACTCCACTTTCTCCAGCTCATCGATCTTTCCCAGTCTGCGAAGCTCCTCTGCAATCATTTCTTTTAGATGAAAAGGTTCTGGTCTGGGTTAAAAGAACTTCGGCACGGCGTTCTCTTTCAGCTTTAAATGGGCGGTTACTCCTTTGATGGTTCCCGGATTACCATCAAATAACGGTGAAAATTTCGACGGACAACCAATCACGACCCATCAACACAGGACCATCATTTCCAGTGATAACAACCGGTAATACTGCTTCTTGGTCACGATAAGCAACTTGAACCTTAGCTTCTCCGATAACAGGAATTTCGTGCTCGGAATAGCTGCGTAACTTAACATCTATGCGCTCCAACTTTACATCTATGCGCCAGAACATCAGTCCACACACTCTTGCGAATAATAGTTACAGAAGCTCCAGTGTCAAGTTCCATGTTTACAGTTTTGCCATCAATTATTACTGGCACAATGAACTCTTTACACTTTCCACGGGAATCCGAGACTGTAAACATGGACCAATTACTTCCATTAGCTGATTGCTTGACTGTCAGGTCTTCTTCGGCGAAACGAACCTTTTGCTGTTTCTTCTTCTTTTTCCCTAACCATGGCTTCCACGTGACCTTCTCACTGTCCGGTTTTTGCACTTTCACGGGACATTTCTTAACAATATGACCAACCTTTTAGCAACCATGGAATTGCGAAAGAACCACGTATCCGACGAGTGATAGACTTTCTTGCTTTCTTCCACAAAGAAAGCACTAGGGAAACGTAACTCTCCCTTTATTCGCCTTTTCCACACTTCATCCATGCAATGCAATGGTTTCTTTCTCGGTCAATTCAGCAACACATGTCTTTTCGACAGCCGACTGTAACGTTAACTCAGCTACCGCGAGTAACTTGCGTCGAATCGTTCGAAACCTTTAAACCACACACGAACCGACCCCAAATCGCCAAACTCGCATCTCTCACCTAACTTCTTCAATCTAGCAAGGAAGTCCCGAATCAATTCCGACTCCTACTTATCCGCCTTATAGAACTTGAAGCGCTCAGCTATTATTATAGGCTTCGGATCCAGGTGCTTAGCCAGATTATCCATGATTTCCACAAACGACAAATCCTTCGCCTTTGTAGGCAAGGCATACGCCTTATTACCCATTAAGGTAAGTATCGTCGGTCCTTTTTTGTCTTCAGCGACATTGTTGACTTCGAAGAACAATTCTACTCGCTCGACATAATGCTTCCAGTCCAAGCCCGGTACAAACTCTTTGTCTCGACCGATAAAGGAAGAATTGACTACTATCGTTTGCTGCGACGATCCGAGCTCCTCGTCACGCATTTTAACTCGCCGCCAGTTGTTGTGTCCGGACGCTACGAAATCACCCGCGGATGAAACGGTCGACCAAAAACGTTTAATGTTACGCGAAAGCTACGTACAGTCTTGTACAATTCGATGCAGGAACACATGCTACATAAACCTTATACGTTCGCAGAAAACCTGGTTCATTAACACCTAATTCAATTCGTTAACACCATATCAATGGGCTCCTGGTGAAGGTAATAATTTAAATAGTTTACAGTATTGTGCGTTTTATTTATTGCGCTTTACAAGAGAAGCAGGACGGAGACTTTATTTTCCAGATCATTTGTTAAAGTGGATGTGAACTAGCTAAACTAAACTTATAAAACGGTGCTATGATAACTGGACACTGAACCAAGCATGTGTCAGCTATTATCTCATATCTTCTAGGTACTAACTTTCCGACAAAGTAAGAGACCGTTGCTACGTGGCCGGCGCGACAAGAAACTCGACCCACACCTGCCGAATACTGAAGAGTTGAACTTTTCGTTGCTCAGCAAACTGATGCGTTAGTTATATATGTACCTCCTGAAAGAAAAAGAACTAAAGCTTAAGCCACTCCAGCTTAAGATTTATACATAAAAACAACGACTCTGTATTAAAATCAACGAGTCTGTATCGCTAGCTGTTAAACGTTGCCGCAGTTGGCTCCGATCACGAAAATTCGAAGTAAACAAGTTTAATTATAATGAGCGATCAGTGCCGATGAGCTGCACAAATTAAATGAAAATTCGGTTCTCTCGTATCTGCGTGCTGTAGAGATTTCTCGTGCTTTCCGTAGCTTGGCGAAGGTTAGGTGATGAAAGTCGTTGTCAAATCACATATCTTTTCAATTTCGTTTCAAAATTAGCTTCATATTTCGTTACTGTTTTTGCCTCTGCATAACATTTTTTCGAATTTGGAATATTATGATGAGTTCATTCTGTTTTATCAACTTGTTAACAATAAACTAAGAAAATTATCAATACTTACATATGGACTGAGATGACATAGGTGAAGAAAAAAATGATATTTTGCTTTTCATCCAAAATCTTTTGATTTCATTCAAAAATGGTCTTATTAGAATGATGGACATGTTCCGGCCAACACAAATTGTAAAGCGTTTTAATTCAGGTACAATTACACGCTTCCCTTTACTCGATTGGTTATAGCAAATTTGATTTGCAAACACATTTTACTAGTTTATTTCTTTCATGTAGATTTCCTCTCCGCTTTTTTGTCAACGACATGCAGTTGAAATTTTTGATACACCGCGTTCAGATCGGGTTACCAGAGCAATGTCGGTCTGATGTAGAATTTTGAAATTGGAGGATTACAAACTGTGTGTAGCTGTTGGTTGGTTGCGATCTGTCTGGCAATAAACCCTCGGCGTTTCAAGCCTCCAGTATGTTAAGAGAGAAAATATTCGAGATCTTTGTGGATATTTGGGAGGTGGAGAACCAGAAAGAACAATTCTGTGAATTTTGCCTCGTAGTGAACGTTTTAAATTCCTTAAGGTAGCTTAATTTGATGGGCTGATTGATTTGGTGGGCCAATGTATTTAATGAGAGGATTAATGACGGTCTTTCTGGTCCTGAAGGAAGGTTCTTTAAAGGCACTTTGAAGGCACTCTGAGCACTGCTGCCGCTTTGAAATCGCCATACCCATTAAATGTTTTGTTTCCAGCTGTGCCCTCTCATCAGTGAGGCGGTCAGAGAAATATCTCAAGGCAAAAAACAGTTCCTCGTGACTGTCATTTATATTTTGTATCGGAACCACTATCAATCTAAACGTTGTTCTGTCGAAAGCGTCGTTATGAAGCCGGCTGGTTTAGAATGTCAAAGTTACTCGAACATGTATATGAAGCGTATTAAAGTTAGGAACACCCAAAAAAATGGGAGTAGGCAATGAATCAGCGAGCTACATCCTTAAGAGACAGAAATAAAGCTTATAACTATTAAAATTCTATTTTACTTTTTCACATAAACTTGGTCAGTCGCGTGATGAAAACGAAACATTTAATGAACGTGTCTTCGACAGTAGTTAGCCTTGCTTGGGGTGATCTTTGCAATTATTGCACGAGACGTAAAGGATTTAACATCGCTTAAACACCCATCACGTTCAAACCATTGTAGCGGTCTATGAGGAAACTTATTCGACGACGTCAGGTGCTTATTAAGCAAAAGAGAAAAATTTTGACCCTTGATGTCCTCTCAAATAATTAAAGGTGCTAATCTTCAGTTTTTTCTCTACTCAGTCGGTGTCAAAACACAGCATAGTTGATCGCTGTAAGCATCTTGAACATGGAGGCTATCTCTTTTTTCCAATCATTTGCTATGATAACATTGAGGAAGCCGGACTCGAGTTTTCTAATTTACATTCAATTCATGTTGATGATCAGTTTATTTTGGTTGGTTCTGGTGAACTAGCAATTGAGCCTTTCAAATGTGAGTCAAACTTCGGGTCAATTTAACAAATGAATGTTGTTGTTCAGTGGCTTAAGCTGTGGATAAAGGTTGGGTGTGTAGCCATTCAAATGAAAGCTATGTTGAAAAATACTTTTGATGCGGTACTGTACATGTTTGCTTTGAAGTTGTGATTTTGCTAAAAGATGCTTTGCCAATTTTAAACTTGAGATGAAGAGTCAAGCAGGGTAACGTAAGAGTAAAAAAGGAAAAGATAAACGGACTTGCCTACCTTTGCCAACTAGCGCAGTGAACGCCCTTCTGTTCAGTGTTATCAAAGTTAATTCAACTGTTGTCTCAGTGTTTCAGTTGAGTCTTCGGTAACTGAAGAAGTTGTGGCTTAATTCTCGATCACGACACAACTAGACTGATTCGTGTCAACTGCCTGCTTTTGCCGCAAAAACATTCAGAATAATTGCATCTTCCATTAAGTATCATTTACAAATGCAAATATCCAAACAACACATCGGAAAGAGCAGCTGGAAGGTAACAGCGGTGAATACGGCGTTTACAGACTTGCCTTAATTTCCCTTGCAAACGGAAAGTTATTTTTTCGTTCAAAAATGCCTTACATTGTAAAAAATCGAATTTGGGCTTAATCTGTTCTTTATCTGAACATTCGTGCTTACTGGATCGTGAATAGATAAATTGAAGCTGTCCTTAATAGCTTTTATTGACAGACCTTTATTTTTCCAAATCTGAATCTGTTTCGCGGCTTGTTCAGTCAACACCCTGCGGGAGATAACAAGGCTCGAGCTGTTTAAGATATTTTTCATCCGACACTTAATAATTTCGGCTTTCGGTGAAAATGTATGGGACATTTCATTTTGCAATATAATTGGTTTTGATTTAAGCTCATCTAGCTTTCATCTAGCGCTATATATATTTCGTAAAACAGACTGAAAAGTTAATATTTTGCTAGTTGTCTTTGTCGTCCACTTAAGTCAGCAGATGCAACGATATAAATATAGCTTCTGGGCGGAGGATCAAGTGCTAGGCGCCCTAAAACACTTGAATTTTCTCCGCAGAGTAAACATCGTAACAAGTATTAACGACAGTATGTCTTCTTCGTTCGTAATTTGTCGGAAGGTGGGCTTCAGCCAGTGTTTATTACGAGGAAGCCGACGAAACTTCAAAATTAAGCTAAAACGAGTGCAGCAGATTTGTTAGTTTTTAGCAACAAAATAAACCATAATGAAACAATGTCGAGGCAATGTTCTTTTATGAGTTATCCATTGTCAATGTGCCGCGACTTTGTGATTGATCCTTGATTATTACACTAAGATTCAGATTAGCGCGACTACGACAAAAAAAATCCTGCCGTGTGTAAATAAAGGCTGCAATGGTTTGGGGCGTAAACATCGCTTTCTATGCCTGCAAGTTATCAGCGCAATACTTACGCCGCGCCCCAAGCTTGTGAAACTAACAGATGCAGTTTTCTTTAGATTTTATTAGCATAGTGAAGTAAACATAAGTTCTGTAATAATTATCTACCGCACAATATGTTTATTTGGAAGCTTACTTCCCTTGGGTCGGACACATGTAATCGTCCTTACAATTACCAAATCATGGATTTTTTCTTTTTACCTAACATTTGAATAAAACTGCTGTTTCATACTTCATTATTGCTTGCACAATTTGTCGCCCCCACAACCAATTTACTTAGAATTGGCTTGGGAAATTTTCTTTTAATAACCAAAGGTCTCAGTTTGGAAAACGCCGGGTGTTTATACCTCGCAAAATTGCATGTCACTTTTTGGCTCTCATATTACGAAAAGGTGTTTGCTGGATTGCGCCCGGTTTGGCGTCATGTGAAATGCAAAGTTAACAAATGTTCCGGCTCAATCGCCGAAAAAAAATTGATTTAATGATAACCTACCTTGATTTTGACCCGCTTAAGAGTGAGAGGAAGTTCGGTTTAAGATTTCTGCTGATTCCACTTGCGTGGAAGTAAGCAGTGAAACAACAAATGAAAACGTCCGTCAAGGTGACGCGTGAAATCCCGAATCTACGTATTTTTCATTAAGTAGGTAAATAGGCCATTTATGGCATGTCCCAATAAGACCCAAGTCAACAAAACAAAACCACCGAAACACCGTCATCAGATCAACGGAAAAGAAACGACAAAGGCAGGGAAAACAAAAAACGGACAACAAACCCAAATAATGCGTTTAATTATAACTTGAAGCCCACGTGATCAGACCCAGAATGGCCTCGAAAAGAATAGGGCTTATCCCATCTCCGAGTTGACCTAAGCCTCGCTATCAAAGGAAGGCCTGGTGCACAGAATGAGTAGTTAATTTGCATGTGAATGAAATCTCATTTTCATATGAAAGGTGGACACCAAGACTCGCTTTGAGAAAGAGACTAAAGTTAATTCTGAAATGGCTTATTAGTAGGAACCAAGCCTGGAATAGCAAAATGAACACAGTAAGGGAGTCCTTTGGAGGAAAGGTAATGCGTTTTTAGCCATTTTTCAAGAGAAAACAACAGAATATTAATTTGAAAAAGTCATCGACTTTTTCAATTTGCGATCAAAGTGTCGTGCATGTGCAACAAGTAATAATTGTATTAAATAGCTTTACTGGTTAGAGTTTGAGGGAGTTTATTCCAAAGCCGAACGGCTCTATACACAAAAGACCGCTGGTCGATAGCTGTTCTGTTCGAGTGATAACAGTTAATGCACAACAATTTGTATAGGTAATCATACGGTTTCGAGTTCAATTTGGAATTAATTTGCACGAGTGAGTTTTTCAAAAAGCTGAAATTGCACGAGCCGCTTCTTTATTAATAATACAAACATGAAAAAATTCGCGCAGAAAAATTGCTAGAAGAGGTTTCTTGAAGCCATTTTTTTCGCATTCGAGAAAACTTTTTTCAGAGTTTCCGTACAAAATTTGTGTCACCGCTTTACATGATATTATTGGCCTACAACATTTCTCATTGTCTTTCTGCCAATCATTATCCAGAATTACGATGTGTAATTTGCACTGGTGTTACACTTTTTACACCGGTGTTACACTTTTTGCACTGGTGTTACACTTGAACTGCACTGCTTTCAGCCAATCAGAATGGAGTAATTTTTTCATGTGTACTATTAGTAACCTAACAAGCTATCCAACAATGTAAATGTGATATGACTTTTCAAACCTCCCTCTTTCATTAAAGAGGCTGGTGTCACGGTAATACGCTTGGCACTGGAAGGTCCACTGCAAAGCTTTTAGGCAATAAAATTGTTCAGAGAGGATGACGGGAAGAGAGTTGGCCTAAGTCTCATGGGAATTCTTGTTGGTTACATTCAGACATGGTACCCAGTTCTTTCGCAGATAATTGAAATATAAGCGTTGCGGGGACATTTTCGCGAAGGATAAAAGACATTCTAAACCCCCTCTTTTTGAAGACTCACTTTTCCCAAGATCTACTTTCTCATTTTGTGTGAAGGGGTGTAGGAGGGGTTTATGTGCATGGGTTAATGAATTCAAAATGGCGGAGATGCGATGGTTAAAAAAGAAAAAATGAGAGAGAGATGGGAGATGTATTTGCAATGTTGCTATGGTAGCAGGGGCTAGTCTCCCAACTTGTCACTGATAATCCATTAGAAGACAAGTGACACAAGACAGAAATGTTTGTTACTTTGGTTTATTATTAATTTTCGTAATGTTTTCATAATGATTGACATGAACTTGATCATCCGGCATTCGGTACAACACGTGAGGTTACGAAGCGAGGGATTCTTACGCGAACTGGGCTGAAATAACTGCAGAGCTCTTATTTATAGTCGCTTAGTACCAGATTTAAGCAAATAGCCTTTTATAATTACGAGAAAAAAACAACTTGATAGCATGTCTTTCTTGCTCTCCGAGTGTTTGAAGAATAATAACACTCGCGCATAGCCATTGTATTCGATGCCGTTGTACGTATTTGCTTTTAAACTCTCTAAACTTCTTTTGAAAGTCAAAACGTACATTGTGTGTGTGTATGTATAAAAAGACTTGTCACCACCTTTCCCGCCATTTCCATTTCAATGCACCCCTTCTGTTGGTCTCTAATTGCCTCTGCTGAGATGAAGCGTCAGCCTTTTATACTCAATGCAGCGGTTAATTTAGCTTTCTAAACTCGGAGTTTTTCACATGGCTGCAGATGAATTCCAACGGTAATAATTTTATTCTACCCTTGGGTGCCCGCCGTCCATCAGGGATCGTCGTCACTAACCCTCAAACCGCTAGACTTCACTGTATTTCCAGTCAACATTTGAATCGCTGCGAACGCTGATTGGAAATAAATGGATGTCGTGCTAACTGAATAGAATCATGAACAGTTTAATCCTTAGCTCAAATTCTATTGCAGAACTTACTTTGTAGTCTACAAGGTCAGCCTATTTTGTAGATAAAAATCTACCTGGAGTTATAGGAAGTGCAATATTACAATATAGTTTTTGTTGAAAGCGACAAAAGACAGGTGTTGATCGAGCCTGCGTTCTTGGCGGGAATAGAGAGTCCACGACTCGCTACCATAGAGCAGAGACTGAGCACTCAGTCTCGGTACACCTGCATCTTTGAGTTGATGGTCAGCATGGGATTGTCCCAGACCCTCATTGCCAGGCGGGCCATGGCTGTTGCTGCTTTAATTTTCGATCTGCTTGGTAAGCTTAGCATCCAGGAGGTTGCGGGAGATGGGTGCAGGTTCAGTTCTCAATAGCCCATTGAAGCAGGCAGACTGTAGCGGGTAAGAACCTTACTGATTGGGGCCTACCCAGCTTGAAGCGGGCTGTTACTGCCAATGGGTCTACGATGGTCCATCGTCGGTAGCACCTGGACCTACGCCAATCAGTCCTGGCTAATAACTCGTCACTGCTGCCCCTCGTATTGACTCTAGGGAACTTTAGCAATGACGACTGCGACGCCGATGACTATATACGCTTTGTAAAAAATGGATTTACATTTTACCTTTGAATGTCGCTACTATGCAAGGTTCAAAACGCACGTGCAGAACCTTTAAACTTTTTGTTTGGCGACGTTCTCGTTGGCGTCGCCGTCGTGGTTTGCTAAAGCTCCCTTCTGTCGCTGGAAATGATGGAACTAGGGTGAACTCTTCAGGGTGCAGGTCTGGGTGAAGTATAGGGAGATCCTGGGGTGCCCAGTCATCAGAATCCCCCTCGCAGCCTCACCGATGTAGTCCACCGAAAGTAGAAACGCGCAGCGATACATTTGGCACAAGATTGGTAAACGAATCTGTAGCTTTCTCGACAACTTGTTTATATAAAAGGAAAATAGTACAGCGACGAGCAGTAAGCTTTGTAGTCAAAAATTACAATCGTACCGCTAGTGTAGGAGAAAAACTTGATCAGCTGGGAAAGAAATCGCTTCAAAGAATCGCTTCAAAGCAGAAAGAAAGAGACGAGACTCTGCATGTTGTATAAGCTACACTATGGTCTAGTGGCAGCAGATGGAATGCCAGAGCTAACTTAAATGCGTTCGGCTAGCTGGCACTTAAATTCACTGACAAGCATATAAAGCTCAACATTCAAGAACCAATTTACCACAAGTACTCATGGAATTCGTTGCCTGAGGATATTGTTACCTTGTGAAGTTTGGACTCGTTTAGAAATGCACTCTTTGCATGAAATCCTGTTTAATTTTATTTATTTAATTTCTTGTTAAATTTGCACATTGTGCTTATTTATCTGTAGTTAAATTTATTTATTTTCTTTTAATGAACCTCCACAAGAATCTTCAGCAATGTAGAAGGTGGGGTAACTTGAAAGAAGAAAAATTAACATAGTTCGAAATTTCTCACAGTAATTTTTGGAAAAAATAGCTTTTTATTTCATTATGTCTGCGAATATTTCACAATCATTTACAGCATATAATAGTAACGTTACTGTACAGTTATAGAATTATCAAGCATGGTTCATCTATTATTTTGATGTAAAGTTTCAAACTAAGGATATTCACCGAACAATATGTTACAAACTATAACCGAAAACGGTTATTAGGATATGATCATTGGAGTATAAGGGCCTGAATGAGGCAATAAATATTTCATTGCTCCAATCAGCCAAATATCATCACTCTGGGTTTTACTCTCCAATTAAGTCTTGCTCGTTCAATTTTCTTCATGTTTCAGCAGGGCTTCCTACCTCAGCTAAAGCAGCACCCAATTTATTGTGGATAGCTTGGAGCTCAAGATTTCGAATAATAGTGGAAAATGACACCGATTGCCCACGAAATTGTCCTTCCACTTCTTTGCCATAGAAATGAAGGAAATAAACACATTCATCTACTTTAACCTCGCCAGTTTCGTGGTTAACAACGAAGACGAAAATTGGTGCGCCTGAGGAACCTTTGCAAGTAGCAATCGAATGCTCGACGAACGGATCTTTACCATTCAACATTCCAGTGTCATTTTGACCATAAGTCATGTTCAAAAAGTACACATGCTGCAGGTCAGATAACATGCCTCCAAACGACACTTGTGTGCTAGCACGGTGTGGGTGAGAGATAGCCAGCAGTCTAAGAGAACGAGGATACTTTGAACTTCTGGGATCCGGAAATCCGAAGGATGAAACATTTCGAAAGTTTTCTAGTTTGTCGAAGGCTTTCATCTCCAGGGGCTTAACCGTCGCAAACTTAGCTTTCTGGTCGTCATTTTCCATCGGCAGCAAGTACAACGAAGCATAATCCAGAAAAGCATCTCTGCGGCTAAAATATGAAGAAAGCAATTCCAATGCAACGTCGCATTTACTGACGTCCTCTGTATCTGATTTCCCGTCTCCGTGGAGGTTTCCTTTCAGAGAAGCTTCTAAAACATTTTTGTCTTTATTCTTGTCTGGTGGTGAAGCCCTTTCGATCCTAGCCACCTTGCGAATTTCTTGCAAACTTCTGTTTCCGTTGTAAAAAGAAATAACTCGCACATCCCCTGGTTTGACCAGACGAAAGTCGATTCCAATGCCACTTTGCGAGCTTCTTATGCTGTGAGAATTAGTAATGACAACATCTTCATTGTTTTCTCGGATAAAGAAGCCCGTGCCGTAAGCCTGGGATGAAGTGAGCTTGACAGTGATACAAACCACTGCAGATGAAAAACGTTCAAGGCAGTTTACTGCCTCCTCTGAACTCAGGAACATTCCATCTTCTTCAGCAAGTGCCTTGTCTTTGACGAACTTTGACTTATCTTCACTTGACAGATGTCTGTAGCCAAGGGCGTCCTTGATTGGAATATATCGCTGGTGATAATTGGAGTCTGCTTTCAGCTTGTCACAAGAATTCCAAGCTTTTTCGTTTTTCGTCAAACCTCTGCCAGCCTCCTCCCCTTCTCCATGATCGATCCCTGATTGCTCATTGTCTCCTTCATCGCATTCCCACTCACTGACATAGCGAAATCCTTGACTGGATGCCATTTTGACTGTGAAAAACATCCACCGGCCCCAAGTTGTTATATTGTGCACTTAACGGTTTTGTGATCGGAAGACATATTCAATGAGTTAATGACCTACAATGACGCATACACTTTTGAAGGGGTAAACATGTTTTATTTATGAACATCTTGGTCTTTTTCCTTGTTTTAAGGACACAAGATAAAGTGCATTCTGAACTTGTGTTGCAGAAGAGCCGATTGTAAACCATGATAACCTAGTATAATAGCAATTTTGTCTCAATATTGAGTTACAATCAATTAATGGACCTATCTCATTTCCCACAAGCCATAATGTATCTCACTCCGTTTCTGCGTTGTGGCCGGAATCCCATTAGCACCAAAGTTAAGAGTCGCTATGATACTAACAATGACAATGCAAAAACTAAAAGAAACCCATAAAATTTTAACTTTGTTTGGCACAACAATTACATTGACTGCACCCAGGAAGGAACAACATAGTTCGATACAACTCACTACTTCGAAAACAAAGAGCTTTGCTCTTTGCGGAATAACATTAGAGCTATCATTCCATTAAATCAGCAGTTTACACCTCAGACCTATTGTATTGTTATAAGACCATGAATAAGGCTTATTAAGTAAACGAACCGTATTTTCCGCTTTAAAAAGTAGCTTACATCTACTATTTAATCGAAAAGGTTGAAGAAGCAGAACAAAAAGTGTCCAAATGAAGAACAAACGCAGCAACAAATTCACGGGAAGATCCACAAACACAGCATTATTATTCAGTTAGGGATAACAGATATACAGCTTAGTATTTAGCTTAGTACTCCAGTAAAGTTTGTCACATTCGATCACGTCTTGACCTTCTATACTTGAATGAGCTTGCATTGATGTTGAACAATACTGTTTAGTTTTCATTTAGCTCGTTATCATAAATTCTGAGTTGGACTTATAACTTTGTTTGGCACAACAATTACATTGACTGCACCCAGGAAGGAACAACATAGTTCGATCCAGCTCACTACTTCCAAACGCAAAGAGCTTTGCTCTTTGCGGAATAAAATTAGAGCTATCATTCCATTACATCAGCAGTTTACACCTCTGAGCTATTGTATTGTTATAAGACCACGAATTAGGCTTATTAAGTAAATGAACCGTATTTTCCGCAAAAGTAGCTTATATCTACTATTTTGTGTGGCGTATCTTGATTCTCACCAACTCGGCTGACTGCAAGTATGGAGCCCGATGAAATTTGGCAAGGGAAAAGCCTTTTGGAGCAGTTGATTAACATCATCAAACGCACGCCTGAGTCAGTTACCATTAATGAAGAAGGAGGAGAAGAATTCGAGGCAGCAGAACATGAAAACATAGGAAACATGGCGAAGCTTCAATTTCCAGTGCAAAATCCAGGCAGTGGGAAACGTGAGCAGGACGCGTTGGGGGCTTATCGTCTCCTGAGACTACCGAATGGCTTAGAGCTTACCTTCGGCCAAATTATTGCTTTAGCGGGAGATTTCTACGGCATCCCAGAGCAACCCATTATAGATCCATCTGAGAAACATGATAAAAAGATAACTGGCCGCCGACAGCGTTTTATCGCAGCTTACAACACTCTAGCAAATGCGGAATACCACGGCATCAAGAAAGAACTTGACCAGATCTTGAAAATAATGACGGAAGAGAAGAGTTAAATTGAAGCCGCGCTAGAGTGTCAAGAAGGAAAGGTAACCATATCGGATAACAATGGGCATGTTTGCATGGCTCCCAAAGATGCCTACGAGAATTTAGGGAACTCCCTGGTAAAAAAATGGGACGAGGTCACGGGTGGTACATGGGTCTTCGAGGTTCCAGTGATATCCGGACGAATGATGAAGTTGGCACAGAACAATCATGACCACTTCCTACCTTATGCAAAAGACGCGTACATAGCTGGCCATGAATTGGCTTTGGAGAAGGCGAGGGAGGCAAGTAAAGTTGGAAATCAAGAAAACAAGATAAGGCTGCTCGAGGAAGCGTATTCCATCGATGCGTTTGCCTGTCATTTCCTTACAGATAGCTTTTCGAGTGGACATCTAAGGTAGGAAAGTTTAATTCAAATAATGTAATTCAAGATCAAGTGTGATTTGAAAATGGGCTTCCAAACCTTGCTTTGGAGCCTCTAGGTACACTCAGTCGAGTTCACCTGTTTTGAAAATAGCTAGCTTCGTTAACGGCGATGACAAATGTTGAAAACCCTTCGAAGTGGAATTCAAATTTGTCAGATACATTAAAATTGTCATGGATGATGTCATGGATGATTTCCTCCTAAGAGTTCTAATTTCAGTGAATATTATTCAACGTTTATTTGTAACTGTACCTGAGAAAAAAATCGTTCCTTAAATCCTCCTGCTCCCGATCATATATCAGAGTCATAGCACTGAAATTAGTGAAATTCGAATTTCCTGCAGTGTGATTCTATCTAAGCCAAGAAGTACAACCTAAAACACATACGGTATCAGTACTACCGAATGTATATTGAATCTGCAACATTTGATTGTCAGGACACCCAGACTTGAACTTGGAAAGCAAATTACACCTTCCAAAGTGGGCCACTTACTGAGCAAATACATGCACGATGAAGACAACAACTACGGTATCCGTGTTGCAAACAAAAGGGGCGATAAGTGGATTGCCTACGGTGACGGTATGCTGCTGAACGAAGAAAGCGAAGGTAACAAGAGAATTGCGGTAGATGCCGTCCAGGCGTCTGTCAACCAGGTTTACGACGCATTCCTTTATCCCGAGAAAGCGGTAGATTCAAGCGTTGTGACCGACTACATGCCATTTGTAGACTCGAAGGAGAAAAACAATTACCCTATGTTTCAGGTAAAAGATGGCAAACTGCTTCGTAGAGCTGACCTGAGTAACCTTAGTGATCCTACAACGAAAAGCGACTGGTCTGGCTTGAAAACTGCGCTGGAAGCCCGATCTTATAAACCACGTGGATCAGTCATTGAAGAGTATGATGATAATTTCGACTGTCGTAGTTGTAGTCAGAGCTTGCATCCTGAACTTTTGACAGAGAATGTGTAGGCCTCCACTAAGACTGCTTCCCTAAGCTTCCTGAGAAGCTGGACATTTATTTGTACATTTAGTCTACATTTAGTCTTTTGCTTTGAACATTCCTTTGATTTATTGTTTGAACATGGGATAATGTTTCTGGTGTGTATGTTAAACATATTTATGAAGAATGGCATGTGTGGAATGTATATATTTGGGTTTGGTTTCATACAAGTAATTTCCACTCATTAGCGATGTTAGAATAACAAGAATATAACGATTGGACATGTAGTTGTTTTTGGTAATGATAATGTGATTGCTTCCAGGTTAGCTGATAAACCTAGGCCTTTGCCCGTATCTAGTCGTGCGAAAATATAGGTTTTTTTTTCTGTAGTCAAGTAGCATTCGGTCCAGCGACTGATGATTTTAGTTGTCCTAATCCTCGTGTAGATACATTTAAACTGGTTTAAATCATAACTTAGCTTTTAACTCTGAATTCAAAGCGCTGCTTTGAGGACTCAAGAAGCGGAAGTTTCTAGGTTCTGATTTTGAAATTGTTTTTCGGTAACGATAGTGTGATTGCTTCTAGAGTATACGCTTTTAGGTTAGCTGATAAACCAATACCTTTGCCCGTATCTAGTCATGCGCAAAATAAGGGTTTATTTTTTCTTTAATTGGATAGCGTTAGACTAAGTAGTGATCAAAGTGACCTGCATTCTGTCCAGCCACTACAGTGATGACTTTAGTTGGCCTAACCCTCGTGTAGATACATTTAAAAAGGTTTAAATCATAATTCAGCTTTTAACTCTGAATTCAAAGCGCTGCTTTGAGCAGTAACGAAGCGGAAGTTTCTAAGCTTTGATTTTTTCTAGAATGAAGAGTTTTCTGTTTCATTAATTTATCATCTCAGTTACGTGATAAAACCAGGGGTGATGTTATCTCAACGACTCCAATAGTTTTGTATATGGTGACTATGTTTATTTACCATACCTTTTTACATTGCGTTTGAATTTTGCTTTTATTCATTTAAGTCAAGATTGTCTACTTTACACAATAAAATAAATTTACAGTCATGTTCAAAGTGTTCTTTTCGTGTGGCATTGTCCTCTTCTCTAAGGTTCTGTCCAAAGGAAACTTGAAGATAAGATAAGTTGATCAGTGGCGGTGTGCTGACGAGTCAAATCGATCTTTCATCGGAATAGCAAATTCGTCCTTTTCTTTCTTGAGCGACGAACAAGCGATCTCTGCCGTTTCACAGATACGGCGAAGGCGAAATGTAATCTGAAAAAAAAAACCACAATACAGTTATGACTATTTCAGTCTCATTTTCTGACGGATTCTAACGATATGATTTCGGAAAATTAGGGTTGAACAAGATTGTGTTAAGACGGCGTTGGTCGCCCGTCATATAATGAAGGATTCTGAACATGTGATCCATTAAAATGAGAGTTTGTAAGGAGGTAGTGTAAATGTAAATGATGATGGAACTTCATCAGTCAGAAAGGAAAAAAATTATCACGGGGTAAATAACCAATGATTCAACTCCGCGAATGGGTTACAATGTATATCCTTGGCAGGGGATCGCACGTGACACCTTGGGACTTGGGGGATAATCAAGCTCTATTGATTGGGACCACTGGAGCATCATAGCATTACGCCCGGGCGAGTTTCGTGGACATTCTTGGAACGAGAACATACTATATTGACTAGATTCTCTCTGAAAAGACCCTCAGAAAAAGAGTGAAAACCGCAATGGATGGATGTTAACACTAAAATAAAATCTTACTTTAAGCAGCTATTCGGACGACACCCTTAATTCTTTGATAATAAGAGGTATTGATCAACTTTTGCGATCAATTTGCACACAAAGCTTCTCAAAACTATTTTATTAATGTTTCCACTGAAATTTTAGATCATTTGCTTAACAAAAACGCTCGAAAAACTATAATGTTCCCAACTTATGAAATGAATATACTACAGAATACGAGTAGACGTAAGGCTTAGTTTTAGGAATATCTGCATATCCGCATATAACAATGAACAATCTACTATTTTGTGACCAAAATAGCCACTTTTAGTGAGACGTTATTTTGAAATTGTCGTTCAGAAGTCTTCTTGATCTTGTTAGCTGACACCAAACTGTCTAAAATTAACAATAAAAATTATCAACACAGCGAACTTTACAATTCAAGAAAAGAATAAGCGTCTAACTGAACACAATTCACTTGAATTGGCTCAAGACTGATGCTAACAAAGTCAGTCAAACTTATACCAAGGGAACAACTTCACTTTTTTAGGTGTGGCAATCGTGAGCTAATATTCGACATATTCGCTCTTGATTTGTGATCGATCAATGATTCTCGTAGAACCTCATGCCCCGTCCACGTGACTACGCCAGAGAAATTTGAAAACGAAGCTTGAGGCCTAACGTCACGAAAACAGAGCTTTTCGAAAATGATCTTCAAACCGGAGGAATTGAAAATGCCGTCTTTGCGTTTTTGACAAAGGAATTTTTTGAAAATGATGAGGTCACGATAATCATGTGATTTTGCTGCCCATGTCTTCCTTAAACACAAATGCAAAATGTAACTCAGTGTTGCGTTTTCAAACTGTTTCTCCGGCTTAGTGTACACAGGGCCTAAATCATCCGAAAATGTGACTCTGTGACGCTAGGCAATGCAATAAAATAAAGTAGAGAGGTTTATCGTTAATAGCATTTGCCTCAATTTGCACTCTAAAGTAACTACATGTTTGATAACTTAATGCGCTGTGTTAGAGAAATACGACCTATGTTCAAAACAAAAAACGAGTTTCGCGACAACTTTTATGCCGTTTTTCAGAAGCTATAAGTGCTCTGCAATTATCTTTTTTTGCTTTTCTTGACCGGAAAAAGGGAAACAGCTCTTTTGGAATGAACTTAATTAATTTGTTTTAGTTGCTGTGAATTTACGATAAAATGTACCTTTTAAATTTTATCTTAATTCTAACTGTATCTTTTAAATCTTATCTAAATTCTAAAAGCTTGGAGACATTTTTAGTCATTGGAGGTGATTTCTAGCCTCTGGTGTAGTGTCTATTAACTCCGTTCAGACCACGTTACTCATCAGAGAAGGAAACCAGACTTAGAAACCACACCAACCAAAAAAGAGCATCAAACTGAAGGAAAGACAATTAACTTATATGTGTCTGCTTACTGCCTCGTAAAGTTTTGACTCGAATCGAAAGTTAGCGACGTTTTGATGTACCTTTTTCCTACTGCAAGTAATGGATATCATTGTAGCTGTGAATTGAACAAAGGAGCCCTCTTCCCAGGCCTAACACTTTCATATCTAAACATCATATGTCGGGCTTCCATTAGGGTTTTAATATATTCATTCCTAGCTGTTTAGGAAGTCGCAATTTGCCATCAGTGGCGCCAGAGATTATCGAAATTAGTCAATCTCATTCCATTCTAAAACGATCTCAGAAGTATCGCTGGCCGGGGAAAAGCAATAAAACACGAAAGCATAAAACAAGAAAAATTCTACACGGAATCGAATAAAAGGATATGCATGTATTTAAATGGACCGGTTCCTTCTATGAAATCACTTTGCGGTAGAATTTTAGCGAGGACGCTTCTTTATGACCGCTCTTTCTTTTAGAACCATATCTAAGAACCTTTACATCATTTGCTACAATTTTGTGGTAACTCCCACTAGTTGATTTGTCCATTTCCTAATGCGTTTGATAGAGACGATAATGACGCCCGACTCGGCAGATTTAATAACGTTGCTTACTTTCTTACCTCGTTAGAACGCTAAATTGGAAGTTTGCTAGCATTAGTGGCAGACTGAAACGCAAAGTACTTAACCGTTTTAATACATCACCCTTTGGTTACTTTTTAAGCTTGGAAAGAAGAAAACAAAAACGTTTTTGAACAATCTTTTTTTCTTGGCCGTTCATTTGAGGACATACACTGAGGAAAACTGTAATGAACTTTCAATCATGATCCTACGTCATATGATTCGCTCGGAAAGAGAGGCAATGTAAAGGTCATTTCTTATTTTGAATTAAAAATAACAAAATGTTAGCTGTTTCGAAAGACAAAGAGCAAGTATGGTTGCTATACAGTGTACCTGTTGGTTATCTTCCCCTCGTTTGCCAATATTTCCTGCTCCGGCTGTGAAAGCGTGCGTTTGAGGACACATGGAGAAAGCCACTAGAACAAGTAGAAAAACGGCGGAGAATCTTGAATTCATTTTGAGGGAAAAGTAATGCAGTCTAGAAGACAGTGTTGCCTAATCCTAATCCAATTGTTATGTGGGTTTCTACTCTTCAACTGCGCCGCTTTTATATTAATCGGTGATCAAAAACCTTCCGGTACACTGCATCGAGCGGGACACTGTGCGATAATCCGGTAAAACCGGTAATAGAATATCAATGGACCTTGATGGGATTGTTCTCGCTGGAAAGAATAAAGCGGCGTCCTTAGCTTAAGTTCCTCTTTATGAAATAATGATGTTCTTCCCCGTGAGCAAAAGAAAGGAGACGGAATTAGCAAGATATTGTGCAGCCCACATGTGAATTAACGCACGAAAGGGCGATAAGTGGCAGTATTTCATTAAGTGGGCGTAAAACGTGACAAATATGCGTCTATGTTTTTTGATTGAATTAGGTTTTTAATGTGAATCGGCGGTTATTTAAAAGTAAAGTTATTCAATGCTATTTACGTTACTGTATTTATTTAATCACGAATATTTTCTAACAGCCATAGCCTTAATATTTTAATGTATGATATGTGTTTGAAAAAAGTGCAAAGTTGATGATTCTCGGTGATTTAGAAAAACTGTTCACGTTGAGCTTAGCCTTTGGTTGAAATAAACGGCTTTGAAAGCAGTGTAAGAATAATGCGTTACTTAATAGTCATTAGCAGTTATTTATATTTCCCCCGGCCAGGAAATTTTAAGTTAATTTGAAATTAATTTCTAGCCTAAATATCAAAGGAAGTTCAAAATTTTTTCTTAGTGATTTACTATCATAAATTCATTTGGTTCATAATTCTACTCTTGAATATATTTGCATGTTGAAACCACACGCGTCGTTTTTTGATATCAACAAATCAACGAAAAGGTTACAGTTTCTACGGAGCGGTTTCGTAGTAAATGGTTTGAACCCAGGAGTATTAGTAGTTCGAGTCGTATTTTGCTATCTTAAAGATGAGGGCAGCTCAAAAGAACTGTTGCTGGTAACATTTTTTAGTTGTTTATCGTTTATTGCTGGAGGGAATAACTATGAATAATTAAGGTAACACGAATGAATTACTCCTGATGTGATGAGGGAATGAAAAGATAAATCTTCTAGATCATGCCCAAGTTTCATCGGTGATCGAGGTTTGTCTTCATACAAAACTTAGATTATTCCAAAGAAAATATTCTACCTGTTGACATTAGCATTCAGGCAACATCACTGAAGACTCTTGGAAAGTGGTCAAACTATTGGAAATGTTCAGGTTTAAGATATGCACTGTAAGCTTTGGTACTCAACGAATTTGCACATGTACAAACATTATTTAGGAAGAATTTGTTTCCTATGTTTAAGTCAAACTTCCAGTACAGAGTAGTTGTTTTCGTGTGGTTTCAGTCTTTGTTCTTGTCAAAAAAAAAATGCGTAAGTTTTTAATGTTCTGCTGTAACTAACCCAGCATGTTTTTGAAAACTTATTATACTTTTCAGTTTAATGTCCCTAATAAACCTGAGCCAGCGTCGTTTTTTTGTTGGCATAAACTTGTCTCATTCTTTTTTTTTTTGCTCTTTTTATTGGTTTATAAATTTTCCAAAATCAGCAAAACAGCTCAGTCTGTGTAATTCTCCACTCGTCGATTTCTTGTCAAAGTGCTATTTTTACATCTGAGACATTTGGGAATCTCTTGGAAGGACCAATTAAATAATACATTGTTTGAAGTGTAGCTTCATAAGCAAATAAAACGCGCGCTTTATCAGCAAGCTAAAAAAGGTGGCATCAATAGAACATTATCAGCCATTAACTCTCGCTATTTGGATACAAAAAAATGTTAATGAGCTTCGCTTAGGTCCCACTCGTGGCACGTTTGAGTGCAGCTGGCTCTATGCACAGTAAATTGAATAATTTTCCATGAGTTAAATGAACTGACACGTTGAAAAGGAAACGGCATTGAACATAGTTTCCCTTATTATATAACCACAAAGGTTTTGAAAAAACAATCGGTAAAAGACAGCGTAAAGGAGGAAACTGTTGAATAGAACTGAAAATAGGACCTGATTGCTACTACTATACCGTCTAATTATGTGTTTCCTTCTCCTTACTCGATGGAGAACTTTTCAAAATGAAAACAATAGCCAAGAAATTATTTAACGTAATCTTTGTCACCAGCATTCGGCTAACCGGTAACCTGTTTTTTGGCTTAATGCTTATTGCAATTTTAAGATTTTTATTTTCGAGTAAATCTATAATTCTGTGCCGTTTGTTAATCACAGGAAAATATTCAAGATAACTGTATAGTTCTGCAACTTTTAGAATAGAACATTAACAAAATTAGAGAAATTAATAAGTAAACCAGTTTTACATAACTCGAAAAGGAAGCACTTAAGATAGCGATTAAAAGATAAATTATCATCAATGTTTTCGGAAT
The DNA here is from genome assembly GCA_964020085.1 of Micromussa lordhowensis. Lineage (NCBI taxonomy): Eukaryota > Metazoa > Cnidaria > Anthozoa > Scleractinia > Lobophylliidae > Micromussa > Micromussa lordhowensis. The sequence continues at coordinate 25,009,393 of OZ026606.1, forward strand.
TAGAATAGTGTCAGGTGATTCCACATGCTTCAGATAATAGAAGTTCCTTCTAGTTTAACAGTTGCAAAGTTATTACTTCAAATCGGGCCATTTACAACGAAACGAAAAGGAAGCCTCTCTCCAATCTGTCATTTCATTTGTGTCTGAGGAAAGAATTAAGCGCCGCTCTTCTTCTCGCTCTGATCAGCTGGATAAGGTGAATGGACAGAGAAGGAAACCAAACGAAGGCTTTTGTGCCATAACAAAGCGAATTGAAAGCGAGCCAGCGCACGCTTCAATTAAAAGTTATCTCAGTTACGGCAAAACCACAGCGATCAAACAATGAGGAGAGCCGGCCGGATCTGTTAAGACTGCATTAGCACATATGTTGAAATAATAAAAATCGGGAAACTGATCCTTGAGGCAAGGAGAGGAGATATAAAAGATATCAAATAAAAAATAAACTGAGGTTAATTTTTATTTGATTTCTTTCTTATCTCTTCTCCCAGCCCTAAGGATCAGTTTCCCGATTTTATTTAATATTTGGGTTATACTACACTAATTCAGTTCTTATTTGTAAATCGTTCTATAGATATAATAACCATCGCGTAAAAACTCGTATTAACAGTAACAACAGTAGTGCGAATTAAGTAATAAAGATTAAATTTGATGTCTTTGTAACACAACTTCTTTCAAGTAAATACGTTCTGTACTAACATAAACTTTAAAATTAGTTTTCAGTATTCTTAAAATTAAAGTATTTTTTCTAGAAACCTGTTCCTCGAAACCTATGACGTGGCGAATTTTGATTTGCATAAGCAGGCTGCAACGCCTGTTATCTTGGTTAAACCAATGGACACCTTTCTACACGTTTACCGAAACATTTGTATACAGATAACAATTTTCACATCTACAAACATCTATTTTCCTCGAAAACTTGTCGCGAATTATCCAGACTGGAATGCGTCTCTATCGTGTATTCTGGTACTTCTTTTTAATTGCAATTACAAATCAAAGAGGAAATTCCATATACAGTGGAACCCTGTTAATTTGGTCACTAGCGGGCAGCCAAAATCTGGCCGTGTTAAAGGGGTTCTTTAAATAAGAAAATGACTGAGTGAGCTTTTGCTTGGGCCGGAATAAAATGGTCGTAAGGCGGGGCTCCACTGTAGTCTATATCGGACTAAATCTGTTATACTGTTAACAGTTGCCACATGCACACTCTGTCAACCTGATATATTTTCAGTCTGTTCCCATAAAATGCAGGGCAGAGCAGAACTTAACAATAAGAAATGTCTTTGAGCCCTAAGTACCTTAGAACCAAATTTTATTTAATTTTAAGCAGCTGTGCTTATGTCTGGACGCCAATAAGATGTAAGGGCGTAACAATCTAAAAATAGAGCGTATTTGCCAAAAGTCTCTTATTCTTAAACTGAGGAAAGGAGGTGTATATGCTGTGTTAATAGCAAAACAATATCGAGAGTGCTCGTCTTTGCTGGATATCAGTTGATGTCACATAACACTGTTTAACTCGGGTACATTGATTAGTCACTGAAATGTCCCTAATGCAGGCAAAGGGACAAAACTTTCTCACATTTCAAATAAGACGTATTTGTAGCGATTTAAAGGTGCTATCCCAACACTGATTACGAAGAATAAACTCAGAAGATTGATGGAAATGTCTTCTTTGTTTTCCACAAATTTGGAGAGGGCATTACAAAGTTTAATTGAATTTTTTAAATTGTATTATATAATCTTTTAAGTTCGCATCATAATTTCTTTATCTTTATATTTTTAATATTGTTCATAAAAGCAAACCCATTTCACCAGATTGCTTAAAACCATTAACAGATCAACAAAGCATGTAATGAAAAACAATATGGGCAACGGAGGAATGATTTATATACATGAAAATAGGAAACTAGAGAATAAATCTCAAAAACGTGCGTCGTGGTCTTTCAAACATGAGCTAGATCGTGCTTCGAAGGTTTAGACTTTCACTTTTGAAATACAGTCCACTGAAAAGGTTGCAATTAGGTTGGTAGATTTTGATCCTGCAATGCAGATATGAACGATGTATAGGAGAGAACCGCCCGGAACAGTCACAAAAACTCATGAAATAACAAGTTTTGTTGCTCACTTACAGCTGCAGATAAAGAATTGCAAGCCTTTGGATAAAAGCAAAATGAACTTATTCCAAACTAGAAACGTTGTCTATAAAAGTGGAAGCGAGCCAATTTCCAGAGGTTATTTCAGGTGTTAACACCTTGACGTGAAAATGCTCGTCAAGTTTAATGCTTAAGATGTGAAAAAATATAATGGGCATATATTTTCACCAAAAAGAACATTTTAAACCTGTCACATTTGTTCAAACTTAAAAAAGCAAAGGTGTTAATATACCTGGTTCTTATCATCCACTGCTCGTTTGCCGTTCCCGATATTCCCTGCTCCTGCTGTAAAGGCGCGCGTTTGAGAAATCATGTAGACAGCAACAAGGACGACAAGGAAAATGGCGGTGAATCTTGAAGACATTTTCAAAACTGCTATGGCCAAGAGGGTGTACTGTTGCTTGATTCTAATCCAGTTCGTTTTGAACTTCTCTTCTTTAGCTGCTTCGCTTTTTTATTAATTGGTGATCAAACGTCTTCCGACAGACAGAAAGGGGAGGGATGTGAACAACACTGACGAACAAAGAGTTAAAACAGCTTTAATGAAGCCTATTCTTGATCCTCCTTTTAAAGCAATGATCGTTGTTACCTTCCGTGAGCGATAGAGGAAGGCTCAATTAGAAAGACATACAACCCTCAAGTGAATTAAACGCACTATAAGGCTGTAACTGACGTTTTTTCCATTTAGCGTGAATGATTTGTGTCAAGCACTTTCTCCGCTGATGTGTGATGTGATTGAATTAGGTTTTAAAAACGCGACCTGACGGTAGTTTCAAAGTAAACTATTACAATGCAATTTTTAGTACAACTAGTCTGATATAAGAAAAGATTTCTGGTAGAATGTGTGAACATTTTATCATAATAAATGCCGTTTTACAGGCCTTAGAAAGCGGTTCCTGCCACTTTAAAATTACTAAACTAAATATTTAAGTGTTTAATAACAAAAGGTTTACTGTTGTAGCCTCTAACATGCGTTTTTGTTTAAATTTCCTCCGGTGAGGAAATTTGATGTTCATTTGCAATTATTTCCACTCACTCTCTTCAGAGGAAATTCAATTCCCTGTTCTTAATGACGTTTCTAAAGTTTGCGTGGTCCATGATTTTTGTTCTTGAACCTGTCTCCAATGTACGCTTTTAAAACCACCTTGGTCATTAAAGACATCAATGTATATTATTTGAATAGTGCTTTCCAGGTTTAACTTCATATAACTCTGCAACTATACCTGTTCAACATAAATGGAGAGCAATTTCTGTTAAGTTAAAGCCGTGAATACATAGTGATATATTTCGCCGTCCGTTTCAACGATGCCAGCATATAGACACAATAAAGCTGCAGATTCAACATGTTTACCTAAAATAATAATTTAAACCGGCAATTGTTTTCACAAACAGCGTAAATTTAAAAAAAATAGTTCATCTACATTTTTAGACCTTCTTTACACATAAAGTAAACTTAGCAAGCCGTGCCAAAGGTCCTGAGCAGTGGCGCGATTGCTATCGGCCTAGACTATCACCTTTTTTCAAATTAAGATATCGAAACAACTAACGAGCGTTGTATTAAAATCTGTTGCCCTTTCGCTGGCAATTACATGTATTTCTCTTGTAGTTAAAAAAAGAAGTAAAAAAAACAAAACATTAAAATAAAGAAATTAACGTGTTAGACGTCATGATCGCCGGATGTGTTTCTTCAAATAAAACCAATAGCATCTGCAGACTTCCTTTTCCGATTGGAAGAAAACAATGCTGGTTTTCAACTTGGTGTGGAGAAACTTATAGTGTTAATTATCATCACATGGGTTTCTGTCAAAAACCAAACCCTATATGCATGGTTAATACATTACGTTCTTATAAAATCCAGGGCGTTGAAACCGTCTAACCATATAAATGGAGGGGAATGATTATGAAGCCCGAAAAAGACCTCTTAGGAGCGAGCTCACGCTATGCTGAAGTCCGCGACTGTGGACAATTTTGTGCTCATACACTTCGCATGATTATTTAATTACGTAAGATCGGAAAAGAATGTAAAAAGACTATGAAAACACAAGTGTTTTTGTTTAGCTAAGGAAACTCTTAAAATATATAGTGCAATTACACAGCCGTGCATACCAATATGTCCAATCACAAGCGGTTACCAGGTTTGATCACAGACTTGTAATCGACACTTTGCTCAAAACAAATGAGATTCAGTCATTTCGCTGTTAACAAGATTAGTAATTTATTTTTATATCCTTGTTTTAACTGTTTTAGTTTATATACCCGCGTAAAAGTTTCCTTCGTCGCAAGCATACATGATTTATATCAGATTTGAGTGCTTGTTTAATAGCCCGCCAATTTTACTCCAACCGTTTATCAAGTTTCTAAGACCGAAAACTAAATAACTGTTTTAGCTAACGCACACTTATCGATCTTCCGTGAAAAATAACTATTTCGTTCACATTGTACTGGTAAAATGCAAATATTTAGAAGACCAGTTAAATAAAAAAATTGTCCTGACACAAAGTTTAACCTGTGTTTCATCAGTCTGGTAAGCACAAAGCTTCAAAAATTACTGTCATCAATGGAAAATTATCAACAATTAACTCTTGCTTTGGCCGGGCACAAAGATGTTAATAAACTTTGCAAAGGTTATAGCCGGCATGTGAATGTGCAGCTGGCTCATGGCACAGTGAATCAAATACTTTTGGATGAAGTAAATGAAGTGACACGTTTGTAAGGAAACAGGGCGATTAACACGAGTTCTTTGTTTTCTTTAGATTATATTACCAGTCTGAGAAGCCTCTCTTCGAGTTTTGTTCCATTGAAATAATGGCAATAGTAGAAACTGCTGTTAAATTTGTAGCTTTTACTGGTCTGTTGCTTGATGATATCGGGATGAGGTTTTCTATATTCCATCATTCATCAGACGTAAGAAATGATGGAATGCATGCAAGGGCAGAATAATTATAAAAATAAAATTGAACTGAAAACCACACGGTATGAATAAATTTGAGTATATTCTTTTCAAACAAATGATAATAATTAAATAAAGCATATCAGTCAACGGAGGAGTTTGTTCCGGAAACCTTATTCATTATTCAGTTTGTCCTTTGCATCACCGTCAGATGAAGTGACTCAGTTTTCTTCAGTCGTGAATTATTTCTAGAAGGTTATATGTGATCTTCATGCGTTCTTTGCTTTGTTTCCAAACAAGTCGATAAAGAGTTTGCGATTAAGCGAGATGCTTCCATTGTAACAATAAAATTATAAATTTTTGTATTTGAACGGTCTAAGGTAGGTAAAGTCTGCATACGAGCCATTTGGCTCATCAGGTCGGAGCTTATCCGGGTTCCAGCCCTTGACTGGGACATTAGAGACATTTAGCACCAAGGTTTTCATGCTAACGGCAGTTTCAGGTTAGACGTTAGACGTTTGTGACCTCTATCGGTTTAGCTGCGAAAACATGAAAGAATTATTTCAGTTGAAGAGGCCGCCGTATTAAATTTCCAGACAACGGCAGTGTTGATTTTCAAATGGCAACAAAAAGTCCTATGTTCACTCATTGGCTAGAAACGGATCAAACTTTTAAGAGTATTAAGCGGAGTTCCAGCAGCCCGAAGGCCGTCAAGCGGAGCACCATAACTCTAGGAACAGACCCACATGCATGCATAGAAATAAATAACCATGCAACTATTTTTTCATGATCAACATGGCTAGCGGCATATCATGGATCTCGGGTGCGTGCATTAAGTCGTGCAGGCTGTTTTTCTTTACAGCGTACATCTTTGATATTGGACATCCATGCTATGGTCAATTAACACCTGTCAAAACAAGGCATCCGCTTACCAGTATCACGTGTATACATCGCGGGCTCAGGTTTACAGCTTATCGAGGTAAAGTATTTTTTGAGTTGATCGCTGCCCAGGTACTGCTTTTCGATTGAAACACACACACCTGGGCAGCGGTTATCTTAAAAAATACTTTACCCCGATAAGCTGTAAACCTGAGCCCGCAATGTGGTCACGTGATACTGGTAAGCGGTTACAGTGATAGTGAAGGGGGCAAGTTTCTAAAGAAACTGTGGTGCTGCGTCGGTGGGAGTATTACAAGATAATTTGGTTTGATCAACTGGGTTGATAATGTGAATTGGCCACCGTAAAGAGATTCGGAAACTGACGTTTCGAGCGTTAGCCCTTCGCCGGAGCTGTAACTGTAACTGTAGGTTACAGTGATAGTAGACGCCTAAGTACTTCATGTATCATTTCCAGATATTATAGAGTATCTAGTACACTATAATAAGGATAAATATACTATGCTACGTTCTAAATACACTATGATAAGGGATACACCAAGTACTTACCTAGTTGACGAGTGCGCAGCCCGAGTCAGCAATCACGCATAGAAATCTCGAGCGCATAATCTAATTGTTAGGTAGAGTGAGTAGCTTAGCAGTTCGCGCTTGTTAACGAACTGGCAGCCGCTTCTTTACGTTTTTGAAGTGTCTGTGAAGAGGATTTAGATAAATTTTGGAGCGACTAGTAGATTTTTAAGTAGCGCACACGTGCAGTCAAGTTTGGGTATTCCAGTAACTAGATGATTTAAAATTGCTTCTATTAATTTAGCCAGCTTGTATAAAAATATTGACTAGCTTAGGATCTATATGATGTCCAAGACAGTTAATATATTAGCTATTAATGAGACTCGTCTTGACAGCTCTATTCAAAATGGTGAGGTCAGTATCCCTGGATATACCCTTGAAAGGAAAGATAGAAATAGAAATGGGGGGTGGTGTGGCCCTCTATATTAGGGACTCAATAAATTATAAGCGTCTCATTGGTCTTCCGAATGATAATGTAGAACTGATCAGTATCCAAGTGTCGAAACCGAAAGCAAAACCATTTATTGTGTGCACTTGGAATAGGCCTCCAGGGTCCAGCACTGAACTGATGAACAGATTTGAAGATGCATTGCAAAAATTGGACTGATATCATATGGAGGTTGACATTATCGGTGACTTAAATTGTAATGTTGGTGCAACATCACCAGATTGCAGCACTCAAAAACTACTAGATATCTGTGATAGTTACCAGTATAGGCAATTAATTGATCAGCCAACACGTATAACACAGCTCACATCATCTATTATTGATTTGTTTTTAACTAATCATCCGTTGAATTTTTCGGACTCCGGAGTCACCGATATCGGAATCAGTGATCACTGTCTGGTATATGCAATAATAGTTCATTTTAGTATTCTTAATTTCATAATTAACCTTATTCTTCACTTGTTTGTAAGAAGTCCAATTGCCATCTGTTGGGAACCTTGAGGCCAATTTTTTGAGTTTGTCTCTCTGAAACATTAGCCTTTTTAGCTCTGGAGTAATCCAGGGGGAAGAGGTTCCTTTCACGCTCTTCGTCTTTAGTGGTGCATGGCTATCAGCAATGTCTAAGAACATATGTTGCCATATATCCCAAGCAATCCTGTTCAATCAGATGCCACGGGACCATAGATAAATCGGTTCGAAATCTATCTAGAATAAAATTTTTAAAGCCTCTGCTCGTTAAAGTCTTTGGATTTGATTTGGAGATACAAATCTTTCTTACAATGCCTTCTTCAGAATACTTGGAAAGGAATTAATAGACTAATTGGAAATGAACCTAAATTTAATAAGATAACTCAGCTGGACACTGGGGATACTGTAAAATACTGACCCCATCGAAATCAGTAATATACTCAACACACATTTCTCCAAAATAGGACCTTCCTTAGCCTCTGAAATGAAAGATACATCCAGTAATTTTACTGATTATATTACCCCCGAAGAACACATTTTTAATTTGGCAAAAGTACCATGCCAGGAGGTCTTCAATTGAATTCAGAAAATACCGAGTAATAAAGCCAGTGGTCTTGATAACATCTCAGTACGTCTAAGCTGAAAGAAGCGTCTCCTATTAGTTACTCGCAGTCTAACTTTCATAATAAACCAGTCAATTACCACTGGAATATTTCCAAATGCTTGGAAACGAGCTAGAGTTTCGCCAATATTTAAACTGAAGACCTCGGGACTGATCCTAACAACTACAGACCTATCTCAGTTCTGCCTGCAGTAAGTAAATTCATTGAAAGAGCTGTTTTTTAAACAATTATTAGATGAGGTTTTTGTGATATCCAGAATAATAAAGGTCGAGGTAAGGGTTATCAGCCGAAGCCGAAGGCTGAGACTGATAACCCTTACCAAGACCTTGTTTTTTTCTGGATATCACAAAAACCTCATCTAATAATTGTTTTATTATACATTGAACGAACGCAAAAATTTGGAAGTCATGTTTCTACTTCTTCACTGACGGCAAGCAACACGAATCGCGCGAAGTTGACATGATTACCCTTGGAAATCATGCACTGCGGTCATACATGACATGATTACCCGTGACCTTGACATGATTATTGTATAATCTGCTGTTATGACGTCACGAGCGCTGATTTCTAAAATTCACTGTAGGCTTTCGGCCAATCAGAAAAGGGTTAGAGAGTTGAATGTATAACAAAATCAATTATATGAATATTTAAACTGAATATTTAAACTGAATCAAAATCTGAATCACTGTTAACTGAATCACAATCTGGCTTCAGACCTATGTTTTCCACTGAAACAACTTTACTTGAGGCTACGAATGAATGGCTATGGAATATTGACAGCAGTCTCTTAAATGATGATATTCCTGGATTTGAAAAAAGCTTTTGATAACATGGATCATGCTATCCTTCTGGGAAAGCTTAAACTTTATGGGGTCAGTTCTCAATCTCTTAACTGGTGGAGTTCAATCTGATTTCTGTAATATAACATGTGGTATTCCACAGGGGTCTATTTTAGGCCCTCTCTTATTCACTATTTATATTAATGGTCTCCCTTCATGTAATTTGTTTTCAAAACCCAGAATGTATGCAGATGATACTACCCTTACCACATTTGCAGAAGACCCATGTGTCTTTGAACATAAAATGAATTATGATATGAATTTAATCCAGTCATGGCTGTCGGCAAACAAATTAACTTTAAATGTTAAGAAGACTAAATACATGCTTATAGGGAGCCAATTCAAGTTATTCCAAATAAATAGTGACTTCACAGTCAAAGTCAAAAATACATCCTTAGAAAGAGTAATTAAACATAAATCCCTTTGAGTTCACATTGATGAATCTTTGAACTGGCGCCCACACATTCATACCATTTCAAAGAAAATATCCGCCGGTATTGCTGCACTGGTAATGCCATATTTTAATTACTGTGGTACTGTATGGGGTAATATCAATAAGGGACTAGCAGACAAACTTCAAAAGCTGCAGAATAGGGCTGCTAGAATTTTTACCTTTTCTAACTATGACGTTCGCTCAAGTGTTCTGTTGGATGAGCTTGGCTGGGAAAGGCTAGAATATGTAAGACTTACAGTGCGACTACTCCAACCAAGGCCACCCAACAAAGGTCCAACAAAAAGTTCCACAAATTTATCAAATAAAAATCGCAGAGGTTAACAAACTTTTTCCAACAAATTAACTTTGTAATCAAGCTGTATATCACAAAAGCAACAGATTTGTGGTCATGTTGGATAATTTGTTAGAAAACTATTGTTAACCTCCACGATTTTCATTCGTTAAATTTGTAGAAAATTTTGTTGGGTGGCCTTGGTTAGAGTAGTCGCACTGTAAACAGTTGGCTGTGATAATGTATAAAATCCATAATAATCTTTCCCCATCGTTTCTGAGGCGGATCTTTACCAACACCACAAATGTACATTCATACAATCTTAGAAATTCTGAGTTCAATTATTATGTCTCCAGACCCAGAACTGAGTCTACACTACAGAGGATCTGTTCTGTGGAACAAGATTCCCTCAGAGATTAAAAATACTGCCTAGTTTAAATGTTTTTAAAACTTCATTTCATGGGAAAGATTTTTCTAATATACCATGACCCATTGTAACTCTTATTACTCATAATGTAAGTTTTTGTATTTTTAACATTATAGTCAATAGTTCCTTAGAGTATTTTAGTCTAGTTTTAAACACGATTCCTAGGAAGACCATGTAAAATGATATGATTTCGTGTATAAATAAAGATGGATGATGATGATTTGTATTAAAACAATTAGATTATTCGCTCTCGATTGACTCGCGTTTTGTTCTCCACTAAATTTTCTCCGATTCCTACTGGTTTAAATTGATCACGTGACGCAATAGTGTTCATCCGCGGAAAGACACAATCAGCCCATGGTGCCCGTCTGAGGAAAATATCCCAGATGAATAGTACTCGTCCGTGAAAATTGTTCTGTAAACAAGGGAGCTTATTGAAAATAAACAATTGAAATTCGCGCTAATTGTTTCTGCGATCGCGCGCTACATAATAAAATGAACAATGATAGGGTAGATAGCTATTGATGTAGCTTTGCCTGGATTTAACGATCTTGGACGGCCAGTGACCGCTATGGATCATTTTCCCTACTGATTCAGTCTAGATTGAAGAAAATCTGTCGATTAAAAGTTAGAAAGTTTTGCAAAATGCACCATCGAATTCCGTTCTTTCTGACTCTTCCTTTATATGCGCGGCGGTTTCAAATGCCTCCTGAAAGGTTTGCGAAAACGTTGGCAACATTTGGAATTATGAACGCAAAGCATTCACTTATACAAAATATTACTAGGATAGTTTGTCTCCGTTGATCCATCTTTGATATTTTAAGCTAAAAACCCTCGAGACCGTGCTGATTTACGCTCGCCAATTTTTCAAAATCAGACTAGTTTTCCACGCGCTTGCCCCCTAATTTTTTATTTCTGAAGGAAGTAATTCATTATCTGTCCGCAGTAGAAGTTTGAAGAATATCTATCGAGTAGAACATTTTTTGTCTGTTTTCTTTTTCAAATTTTACATTTGGCTTTCACGGGTTTCATCTTAAGCAGTTGAAAATAATTCAATATGATTTTTGAACTGGAGCGCGGAAGAAAATTTAGCGGTTAGAATAAAGACAATAGTGTTTATGTCTCGGAACTATCGGCCTGATAGTTGCCCCTTGGAAATTTGATGTTCTTAAAACTAGCATATTTGTTTTAAGAACATCAAACTTCCGCGCCGGGGGCAATTATCAGCCGATAGTTCCTCGACAGAAGCACTCTATTGTTCAATAAAAATCTCGAGCTCATAATCTAATAATTGTTTAATACAAACTATAGGATGTCAAACCAATCAGTGCGCGTATTTTGTGTGGGTATTTTCTGATAACTAAGAAGGAAACGCAATTCTTAAAATATTACTTTCAATAGAATAGGAGGAGAAAGCAAAGAAACCAAACCCAATGCACCAAAAGGGCATTTTTATATTATTATGACTTTGTAGGTCCTAACCGTTGTTAATAAATACTTTTCTTAAGTCTTTAGATGTAATATGAACTTCTAACCAATTCGGTGATCTGCTTTTATATGGGGTCCTGGACTCTTTTACAGATTATCCCTCAGCTTTTCTCTTTAGGCTTTTAGTTATTATTTTGTGTTTATTTGTAATTATTTTAGCGCCACGAATTGTAACAAGCGTAAACAATCAACATAATTTATAGAGTAATTTTTAGAGTAACGTTTATTAACATTAATGAGAAATAACATACAAACTGTGGTTACAAACATGACAATAAAACGCATTTTGGAAAACAAAATTCATTTAGCTTGACGTTTCGTATGTTTCGACATGCATCTTTAGGAGTGACCGTTTGGAATAGAAGCAGCAGGAGTAGCTGTCATGGGTTCGAATCCCGTTCAGACCTGAATTTTTTTCAGGAATTAATGATTTCACAGCTGCTTAAAGGCTGGTTTTCACTAGCGACGGAGTCGCAGTCGGAGTCGTAATCGGAGTCGTAAGAGCGCTTATGGCCTAGTGAAAATCGAAAATCGGAGTCATAAGGTGTGATTCGTTTTGTTAACTTTCTTTTTTTTTTTCTCTTTTTTTTATTTTAATTTTTGTGGATATTTAATCGAGGAGAATATTCTTAGTATGGGAATTTAGTTTCCTCCAACTATTCTCCTGTCATGTCTTTGTATTTTTATTTCTATTGTACATATATTAGCACGAGAAAGCATTACTAAAACTTAAACTAGAAGCGAGTCGTAAGCTCGACGGAATCGGAGTCGGACGAATCAGAACGTTTCCATTTCTTCCCATTTCGTTTTCTACTCCGTCGCTTATGATCCAGTGAAAACTAGATTGTCGGAGTTGGAGGTAGAAGCGGAAGAACCAACAAATCACAAGGCCCGGAATCGAGCATTGTGATTGGTTTATTCTTCGCTTCTGCTTTTCACTAGATCGTAAGCGCCGGAGTCATAAGTGGAATGCGGAAATATGGAATGCGAAAAAGCGGAATGCAGAATCCGCTTCCGACTCCGTCGGTTTGATTTTCATTAGATCGTATCGCTCTACGCTTCTGATTATGACTCTGACTACGACTCCGTCGCCAGTGAAAACCAGCCTTAAGTTGTGTATATAACTGCGACGATCATCATATCTTCATATCTTTCTCAGGCCGCAGTTCAAATATCTGATCTTTCATACATATTATTATATCAAACGTATCTTTTATGTTTTAGCATTATTGTCTATTTATTGAATTGTTAGGGCCTCTTATGTCACATTTATACTTTGTATACACTGAATGAGAAACCATGGTTAAATAAAGTTATCTCAGATTCTATTCTTTCGGGACATTTTGTGTCATGGGAGAGGAGGGGGGAGGGGTGCGTAATCTCAGTTGAAAGAACTCCGCCCCAGTCTTCTTTGCTAACCTACCACTCTGCTCCGTTTAAGCTTCTTTGTTGTTATTTTTCCTCGAATCTTGGCACTAGAAAGATTCTAGTTTAAGATATTAAATCTTCACACTCCACCGGGATTTTGAACACTTTCGAAATGGTGCGTAAAGATGCATATATATAAAAACCAAAAATCTTGACAATGAATACACGAAAAGAATATCATATGAACTGTGATTCATGCAAGCAAGAAATTTACCCAGCTGAAGAAAAAGAAAAGGAAAAATATACTGACTTATTTCTATTCAATCTATCTGACCATTGCCACCTCGGGTACAAGTTACTATGGAGATTGTAAGCACGACGTTTATGGCAAACGGCAAACCTCTGATTTTGTGTTATTTTCTTCTAACCCTTAAATGAATCACACAAAATAGAAAAATCTATCCTACTATTCACTGCAAATACAAAAAGCTGAAGACGGAGGGGAAAAGTTTCATTTTTTGCCGTAAACGTCACGCTTAATCTCATTTATATCTTATATTTTGTACGTAATTATGCTTTGTGTTTTTTTTCAAGGATTTAAAAATTCTTTATTTCTCGAGACAAAGGGGCTTCGCAAACCACTGTAAATTTATAATACAAAATAAAGGATATTATGAAGACTTTTGGGCAAATTAATCATTATAAACGGAATCCTGTTTTGCTATGAACGATGAATACTAGTGTCTTAGACATATTAATTTACTCGTTGATTGACTTATTTTGCTCGTTTAGTTTAGACAATTTGGCGTTATTGAGTGTCGAAACCTACAACACTATTTTGTAGTTTTTATATGTTCGGTGTCAAAACAAATAATGTCGTTATTGGAAATGTAGATATTGTAATTGTTTTCTTCGACACCAATATGGCATTTGTTTGTTGTGTTAAATTAATTCACTATTTTACTTCCTTACTACTAAATGCAGTGAGCTTAAGTTGTTTTTGAAGTTTTATATAAAAAAAACTAATTTTCAACACAATCCACACAAATACTGCGACTTTATGTAGCGATATATATTTTGCATACATCATTGTACACAAAGGAAAAAGAATAAAACACAATTTTGCCATTCCTGAAATTAATCAGGCGGAATTTGTTTCAGATAATTCTGAAGAAACTGCAGATTGAAATAGTTTCCAAATCTCGTCATTATTTTTCCAGTGTCCTTATGGTGGGAGAAAACGAAAAAGTACCCGAACACAGCACTGAGCTCAAATCGGTGTAAACAGAGGAAGTGATTCTTTCGCTTAAGGAATACCAAAATTATAAATAGTTAATCTTTATTTACTACTTGAAAATCACAAGAAATGTAGTGGAAACTAAAATGACATAATCGAAACGAAATACTGACCGTAAGAAACAATCAACAAAGCAACAACTGAAGAAAATCAGTGATTTCTATTTTCCATCATAAGCCATGGCGGCTCTTCATTGAAAGGTAGGAGAACTTTTTGAGGTTAAAAAGAAAAACCCATTAATAGAAATATGAATGTGGGCGTTATTGCCATCGAAGGGAAATTAAAACTCACGGGGAGAAAATCAAATCAAATTCGGGAGTCTCAAGTCTAGGTGGCAAAGATGCGCAAATTCTGTTCATCGTATGAAATGAAATGATTGTGGATTTTTAGCGACACCGCTCTCTGTGATGTTGGGATTGAGTTTAAACTTCCATCTGAATCAATATAGTCTCGTTTTTATCTTACGCTTGTTAAATGACTTGCTACACGGTTGAACAAATCAGTGTAACATCCAATCATCATCAAAACTATGCGAACTCTTTCAATGTAATATTAATACACAGTCAAACAAACAGGTCAAGAACTCACTGAGGCACTCATGAGACACTGTCTTGACATTCAGCAAAGTCTCCCAATCAATAATACAAGAACGGCAAGAAAAATAAAAATTAAATGTTTACAAGAATCGAAATGTCGATACAGCGACTTCAACGGGGCAAAAAGTGAAACACTTTAAATTTCGTGTTTGATCTGCTTTACAACTAAGTTACTTTTCCTGTTTGAAAGAAAGTTTTTTTTCAATGCTACGATGCTCATAATAACCTTTAATTGACCTGATTTCCTACGAAAAAACGCTAATAGACACATGTATCCTCGCTCTCTGAAACTAAATGGCTGTGACGAGGCGAAACAAAAGAATAGGATTTCACATAAATTAATTTTATCACCCCTACAGACTTGCCTCGAGCACTGGCGATGATTAGGTGCTGAACTACTGCGTCCGGCTCAATCACATTTCCAGACAGGTATTTGTTTGAGAAAATTGAAAAAAGGAAGCTGCTTTATGAGAGCTTTTTTGTGATTAAAATTCTGAAAGCTTATAAGAAGACGTGATGATAACATTTCTGTAGTCTGTCGGCTGCAAACGAATCTACCTGTACCGATTCACCGCTTAAACTGAGAAGCGTAGAAACCCGGGCCGGATCACAGCACTATTAACAAAACAGGAAAATAAACTTGAAGGTCAAGATGGTAACGATTTTACTGGTGATCATCTTTCTTGCTTGTGTTCCAGAAGGTAATGCTTTCACAGCAGGGGCGGGTGTTCCTCAAATACAAGGAAAACGAACACAGGTAAGAATCGTACTATCTGAGTTAGGATATGCAAAATTATTATATGGCTGTGTCTCACAAGGA
>OZ026606.1:25029992-25049992 GCA_964020085.1 Micromussa lordhowensis
AGGAAATTGAATGACCATGTTTATTCAATTATTTTTTTTGTGTCCTCTGGGCCTCACTATCAAGCTGAATTTTAATATATCGAAAGTGGCCTATTGGCTTGAGGTAGGTACTGTGCTAATTTGCTTGCGGGTAGCTCCAGTCTTGTTGGTTCGCGCTAATTCTATCTCCATTAGACTGCGATTAACCTTTTTTTATTGGAAAGTGCAGCATCTTTCGATTTGATGTTATTATTTGTTGGATGTAGCCTTTAAAATGGAATGTGCTATGTTCCTCTGTTGTTCTGTGTTCCTCTTCTTTAGTGAGGGACTGGATCGGGTTCTTTAATCTTAGTAGTATTTCGTCGATTTCTCAGACATGCACTTAAAAAATCTTTTCCACCACGTTCTTCTATTTCCTCACCAGCGTTTTGGCTAGAATGTTACAAAGATTTCTGAAAGAACGCAACTTTAGATGTAATGATTCTGTCACAAAGACAAATTTGCGATGCCCTCTTCTCCTTTCAGCTAACTTTTCGCTTCTTTCGAAGGCTCGCCGAAACTTTAAATCTTTGGTCTCAGTCCAAACCGTAATAGACCTACTAATGAATGAAAGTGAAATCAAATTGTACTTTGTGTTTAGAATTAG
The DNA here is from genome assembly GCA_964020085.1 of Micromussa lordhowensis. Taxonomy (NCBI): domain Eukaryota; kingdom Metazoa; phylum Cnidaria; class Anthozoa; order Scleractinia; family Lobophylliidae; genus Micromussa; species Micromussa lordhowensis. The sequence continues at coordinate 25,030,618 of OZ026606.1, forward strand.
AATATAGTTGCTATATACCCACTATTGGAGCTGAGCGTGGATTTTCCTTTTGTAACGACAGGAAATTCTAGAACACGTATGTCCCGGGTGATGTAAATATTTTGGCTTTATCGTGCTATATTCTAAGTGTTGCGTTCGTGCGTTTATTTTCTAGCAGTGTTTTCTAGAACACCATCAGTATTTGGTAAACAGACGAAGAATGACCGAATGATTTGTGGTCATGACAGCTTTCATCCGCACGATTGCAAAATAATGGAACTGAATTTACAAACTTTGTCGAAAAACCTACCTAAACAAAACCCAAACTATCACGTCTTACAGCAAGGAAGAAAAATCTCGAAATCTTTGCTGTCCATACGACTGCTGATTGTGTTGTTATTTCGGGTGCTCTCACAAAACCTAATTAAGGTTACCGTATAACCTTCAGGGGTGTCTCACGTCTAAGCGATGTTTGAGCTTATAGAGCTGGCTATCAAACTATACCAAGAATTTTGAAATAAAACGAATTTTTTTCCCACGACCACTAAATGCGAGCGCCCGAATCACCTTTCGAAAGCTACAAGTCAAAGCGAATTTTGTTTTTTCGCCAATTTAATTTATTCCCTCGGAATCAAAACTCAGAGCGCTAAGAAAACTTGTCTGCGTTTTATCACATTCAATTGCAGTAAAAAGTTACAGAACATTTTCGAAATAGAATTAAAAAAATGGGCAGTGATCGTACAAAAATCGCTCTCGGAGAAAAAATATTTCGAAATAAACAATTCGCAGACACGTTTTGGTTGTTTATATGTTAAACTAGCTTATGTCCAAATTTGAGGGTAATCAAACAAATTTCCTTTGAGTTGAAGTGTCTGATTCAAGCGAAAAAACTACTCGAGAAAATAGGGCTAAAGGCTGGTTTGCACTAGTGACGGAGTCGTAGTCGGGGTCGTTATCAGTAGCGTAGAGTGATACGATCTAGTGAAAATCAAACCGTGAAAACTAGATAGCCGTAGTCGGAAGCGGAAGCGGAAGAATCAACCAATCATAATGCTCGATTTCGGGCCTTGTGGTTGCTTGTTTCTTCCGTAAGTCGTAAGGACAATTGCTTTTATTTTAAATTACCGCAGATCGGTCCTTTTTTCATCACAACGCAACGCAGAATTAAGAAATTACTTAGCACATTCTGCAGTGACCTTGACATTAAGTTGGTGTTCACCCCGTTTAAAACCAAGAGTTGGTTTGGGGGCCAAGGATCCTATCCCTGCGGGTTTACGATCGCAGGCTGTTGTGCCTGTTGTATTGGTGAAACCAATAGACACTTGGCCAAATCGCACATACCTCCACTGACAAACATTCCCACATCTTAAGCACCTGAGAGGTTCTGAAAATTGTGGCTCCCTTTGTTCAGAAGGTTGTTTTAAAATCCTCGACTCTGCTTCGACGAGCTTTCAATTGAAAATTAAGGAAGCCATGCACATCATTTGGGAGCAGCACTTGTATTTAAATTCCCAGGTCAAACATCATAATTGATCCCTTTCATACTAATTAGTCTCCTTTCTTAGCTTAAATAGTTTCTTAGTTTTTTTTTTCGCGCCTTTATCTTTATCCTCAATACTTACAAAGAATTTACCTATAGCACGCTAATTACAATAAACTACTTACAATACAATGCTTACCATCGTATGGTAAGCATCGAATGGTTAATCAAAGCGATATATCTTATTTCGTGCTGCTACGAAGCCTTGGTATTATTATTTTAACTTTAAAATCACAGTCTCTGCTGGTGTTCTTTGTGTGCGTCAGCCGGGTGCAAGCCATGCACCTAGGGCATCAGTCACCCAAGTCAATCTTTCTGTTCAAATACTAAGCACCTTTCTGAGGATTCGTGCAGATCCCAACATGCAGATCTTTTGGATTTCTGTCACATTAGCTCTCTTGGATACTTTCTCGATGTTTTCTATCATCCCCTTCTTTACTGTTCCAAGCGCACCAACAACTACAGGGATCACTATTGTTTTCATATGCGACATTTTCTGTATTTCTAGTTCTAGGTCTTTGTACTTGCTTTTCTTTTTGATTTCCTTCAGTGCGATGTTTCTATCTGATGGGACAGTCATATCAATCAGCTTGTAGGTGGAATTCACTGAATCTTTAACAATGATGTAAGGTCTGTTCGCTGTTATAGTTCTATCAGTATTGACTGGCATGTCCCACATGATGGTGAGGTTGTTGTCTTTATTGTGTATAACAGTCTCTGGTGTGTGTTGGTACCATTTATCTGTGATCTCGAGATCATGATCTTTACAGATACTCCAATGGAGATATGCTGCAGCATTATTGTGCCTGGAGATGTACTCTGTTTTGGCTAAGACCTCACATCCAGATACAATATGGTCCACTGTCTCTTCATGTTGCGAACACATTCTGCATTTGCTCTCCACTTGCTGACCACATATTACTTTCTGGTAATTTGTGGTGTTTATTGCCTGATCTTGAGCTGCCGTAAGTAGTCCCTCTGTTTCTCCTTTCAGATTGCTTGGCAACCATTTGTTGGTGGTGATTGTGTCTACATGTGGCTTCTCTAGTATCTTGGGATACTGGCCATGCAAAGCTTTGTCTTTCCACTTTTCTTCTTTCATTGATGTCATCCTAGACTTGAATATGTGTTTCAGGGCCTTAGCATTTTCTGAGGCTGACTTATCTTCTCTATTCTCAAACTCTGGCATTGTTATTTCCCTTTTGAACTCAGTGCCGTTCTTGGTTATTGAATTTGTGGCTTTGGATCGATCATGTTCAAGCAGCTGCTTTGGATAACACCCTTCTTTGTGCTTAAGATAATGATCAAGTCCTATTGTTGCTGTTTGGAATGCTGTTTCTACCTCAATCAGGCCCCTTCCTGCATCTCTTCTCGGAAGGTACAGCCTTTCCACATCTGCTTTAGGGTGTAACATCTTGTGCATGTTCAACAGTTTGCGTGTTTTTGTGTCAATCTTCTTCAGTTCTGAGATTTTCCAGTCTATGATGCCAAAACCGTATTGCACAACTGGGACAGCAAGACTATTGATAGCTTCCATTTTGTTTCTTCCATTGAGCTCAGTTCCTAGGATCGATCTTACTCTTCTGTTATATTCTTTTCGTATCTTCTCTTTCATTTTGCTGTGCTGGATGCCATCACTTTCATCTACACCCAGGCATTTGTATACACCTTCCTGGTCCAACTCTTGTATTTCTGTATCAACATCTATCACTATGTTTCCAGTTAAGGTCAGTTTACCTTTCTTGAAACTGGCTTTGGCACATTTCTCAAGTCCAAATTCCATACCGATATCATCACTGAACTGCTTCACTATTTTCAGTTCTCCAATTTGTTCTTGCTCGTTCTTGCTGTACGAAGCCTTGGTATTATTATTATTATTATTATTATTATTATTATTATTGTTATCATTATTATTATAAGATGTCTATTTGTACTATTTTCATGGCTAGTCTGACACGCGTGTTTCGTCTCTGCCAAGAGATTTATCGGAGACCTTTCAGTGTAGCTAACTCGTCGAACACCGCTAACATCTGAATCGCGTAACGTGCAAGTTCAATGCATATTTTTATATCTGTATTAGAAGCGAGTTTGAATTTTGGTCCAAAACTAAAGAGATGGGAGAAGTTTGGTTTGAAACGTTGTTATGCAATATTGTAAGCGTGGAGCAGTGGTGTCAAGAAGTATCAGCTTATTGCTCCTCAAAACAGATGATGACTTTGTATGAATAAAGACAAGAATTTCTTCTTACATCCCTGATTCCTCATCAGATCTGTTAACTGGCTAATAAAAATAATTGTCACAGATAATGTGGTTTACTGGTAAGATTGTAGCCTGATTTCATAAAATTTCAAAATGAGCTATTTCACATCCATGTTTCACTGACAACCTTCTTAAATACCTGTACTAACCGGTTTTTAGCAAAACAAATAGTGGCATTGGTCATGACATGTACAACTTGCTCCCTCCAAAAAGAGGGAGGCCTCTTTGTGAGCGACAGCGTGACTTCATACCCACTAAACGAGTAAAAGAACGATTAAAATACCCTTTATAACTGGATAATTTGGTTTTATCAACTGGGTTGATAATGTGAATTGGCCACCGTGAAGACTGATTCGGAAGCTGACGTTTCGAGCGTTAGCCCTTCGTCGGCGAATGACGAAGGGCTAACGCCCGAAACGTCAGCTTCCGAATCTCTTTACGGTGGCCAATTCACATTATCAACCCAGTTGATTAAACCAAATTATCTTGTAACTCTCCCACCGACGTAGCACCACAGTTTCTTTAGAAACTTGCCCCCTTTATTCCTTTATAACTGGACATCGTTTTTAGTAATGGTAATAGGACTGAGTGGAGTCCAATTCGGTCTGTAATCATACGAGTGATAACAAAATCGGACGACCGCGCAGCGGGAGTTCGATTTGTTAATCACGAGTATGAGTACAGACCGAATTGGACGACACTCAGTCTTATTACCAATTAATCATAAAAATTACAATTTCCGAGAAAAGAAGAATAGCCAAGTTATGGAAGATAGGGAAAATTTGCATTAAAATACCTACAAAGGAGATGTAAACATTCTAAGGCCACCGCACCTAGTACCGGCAATTAGGCGCCAAAAACACAAAAGCAAGCGTGTGCACGCACGTAATTACAACTTTGAATGTGATTGTTTGATTTAAACTACAACTTCGAATGTGATTGGCTTATTGACCTGTCCGGTAACAAGTGTCCAATAACAAACTGTCCGATGACAACTTGGCAAGTGAATCAATCACAATCGAGGAAATTGTAATTTTTATGATTTAATCAAGTTATAAAGCACCGTAGGATATTTATGCAGCGTTTAAAATTGAATTGTTGAAGTTGTGATGGTATATTGCATGTTGTTGATATATCCCTCTCTCCTCTGGGCGTCCATCACACCAGGAACCCGGAACACATGAATATTGCGGAGCACGTGGAAACATAACAGAGGCCTAGAAACCACTAAAACAATAAAAACAAAGTCTACAGGTAATCTCTATTCAAAACAGTATATTATCTTCTTGTACACAGTTTTCCTTTTATGTTTTATGCATTATGGCTAAGAAGAACTTCAATTATAAACTTCAGCTTGGCAGTGAGGCGTAGAGGACACAAACAAAGGAAATTGAATGGCCGTGTTTATTTATTTCTTTTTTGTGTCCTCTGGGCCTCGCTATCAAGTTGAATTTTAATATATCGAAAGTGGTCTATTGGCTTGAGGTAGGTACTACGCTGGTTTGCTTGCGGGTAGCTTCAGTCTTGTTGGTTCTTGCTAATTTGACTGCGATTAGCCTTTTTTGTTGGAAAGTGCAGCATCGTTCGATTTGATGCTGCTATTCGTTGTATATAGCTTTTTTAAATAGAATGTGCTATGTTCCTTTGTTGTTCTGTGTTCCTCTTCTTTCGTGAGGGACTGGATCGGATTATCGCTATTATATTCGTCGATTTCTTGGATATTCGCCTCAGTTTTCAACCCATGTTCGCCGACGCCCACTTATTTCCACTAACTGTTTCAATATTTACATACTCACTGACATCTGATGGTTCTTTTCTCCACCAGCTTTTTGGCTATTGTTAGATTTCTGAAAGAACGCAAATTTAGATGTAATGATTATGTCACAAAGTTGCAATGCCCTCTTCCCCATTCAGCCACCTTTTCGCATTCTTTCAAAGGCTCGCCGAAGCTCTAAATCTTTGCTCAGTCCAAACCGTACGTAATGGACCTACTAATGAATAAAAGTCAAATTGTACTTTGTATTTAGAATTAGAATATAGTTGCTATATACCCGCTATTGGAGCTGAGCGCGGATTTTCCTTTTGTAAATGCACGACAGGAAATTCTAGAACACGGATGTTGTGTTGCCAGAGCAATGCCTTTCTCAGATGTAAATATTTTCGCCTTACCATGCGATCATTCTAGGTGTTGCGCTCGTGCGTTTATTGCTAGCAGTTCTTTCTAGAACACCATCATGAATGAATCGTGCTTATGACAGCTTTCATCTGCACGACTGCAATATAATCGAACTAAATTTACAAACACGTTGTAGAAAATCCTGCTAAAATCCAAACTCACGTATTAGAGCAAGCTAGAAAAATCTTGAAAACCTTTCGGTTAGCTCAGTAGGTAGAGTTCCGGACTAGCGTGCGGGAGGTCGCGGGTTCAAACCCCGGCCGGACCAACAACTGCAAATGGTTAGACTTTCTAGTCTTCTCGGATAAGGACGATAAACCGTAGGCCCCGTCTCACAACTCTTCATAATTAATTCTGTGGGACGTAAAAGAAGCCACACACTGTTCGAAAAGAGTAGGGAACGTAGTTCCCGGTGTGGTGGTCTTTCTCTCATCTAATGGTTAAATGCTCGGAGATATTAGCTGCATAAGCTACTCAAAAATCCGAGGGTAAAGAAAGTAATGTATGTAATAATGTATGTATGTATGTACTGCTGGTTGTGGAGGATTAAAAGTACTTTATTTCTTCCGATAGCAGTGACAGAATGTCTGGGATGCAAATCAAAAGAAAAGAAAAAAAAGATCGCCGTTAGCGATTTTCCAGTTACGGCTAACAAGAAATGGCACGTACATGTATTGACCAAAAGGGAATTGTTTGCATCTGTACATATAAACGGCCATATCGGATTCCGACTTTCAAAATGGAGGAATTCAGTCACCGTAGGTGCAATCTAGCGGGCATAGTAGAGTCATGAATTGAGGCTGAATGTCAATGAAATACAACGTGAAAATGGTACATAACCGATTGGAGAACTACGTCGTCTTTCTGTAAACAAGACAATATTGCTCGGGTACTAGAACAAATTATATTTGTACTTCCTTACAATTATAAATAAACAGTGTTTTGGCTGTGCAAATAAATATGGAACCCAGCTGTGCGATAAATCTATTATTATCTGATTTTCCATTAATTTTAATCTAGTTCGCCATCAACATAAGCTTATTTAATTACCTAAGTAATCTGATTCAAGCCGAACTCACGTGTACTGTAGTGTGTACAAGAGTAGTGACTGTTGCATAACTGTTTCCTTTACAAAACTTAGTGCACAGTCAGTTTCGTTATTCATGTGCTGTTGAGGTCACAGCTCCAACAAACTGAATCGTCTGAAAGCGATATTCTCGTACCGTTCGAGGGAAAGACAAGTATCGTTGAAAATGGCTGACCAACTGAAGATTGAAAGTCAGGAAGATTCAAATTCTGACTTATATTATGCGGAATATCATTCTTCGAGCTCGAATTCGTCGAGGTGTGGTAGTCTGGAATTTTTGTTAACCGCCGAAAAGGAGTCATTCATCAAGGAAATTCCTCTTGCTCAAGCAATGTTCCCCGAATTCTTTGTGAAAACGGCCATAGTGAAAGACCTCGGTACGAATTTCTGTGAAACTTCTCTTGCACACGGCATGAAGAGAACAAGTAGGCTGAAAAAGAGGCAGTTTACATTATCTGATGAGTCAATCAAGATCTGGTACATCAAGGAATATGGATTGCTGACATCTTAACGAAATTATTTTTCGCAAGTTATAAAACAGAAACACAGTTTCATAAGGACACAGACTTGCAGATGAATTTTTAATTTTGTTGTGTAAAGATTACCTAGGTGGCGAAGAAAAAACATTGCCAAAGACATCATTTTTGCCAATGCGGCTTGTCTTACTTCTCAGTACGACAGTGGCTATGTTATTGTAAGCGCGGTGTTTTGTAAAAGATACGTTGTAAATACAGGTTGACTATATATCATAAAAATCTTCTGCATCTATTGGTAAAATGGGGACTTTGAACTGAGGCAATGCGAAATTGAAATAATTAATTGAGCTTTCAGTATCATGAGACATGCTGAAGAAACTACAGGTGGCAGATGGATATTTATTTTAAAAAGTAAATCAAAGCAAAAATACAAAATAAAAAAAAATAAGACGAAAATACAAGAGATAACGCTCATTGTATTGTTAAGATATCTAATTGCATCTGTAACAGTGGTTTTTTTTATCCCTCGTCACTAGTTTGGCTAGAAATAGACCATATCTTTGGTGGTCTATCAACAACATATACTAATTATACTCTCTAGGGGCTCATAGAATCTGATTACGTAATCCTAGCGTACAGCATTCAGTTTGTGGCACCCTCACGTGTCTGGCTAGCAATTATGCCTGATTATACGTTCTATTTTTTACTTTTTTTGTTATCAATGTAATGACACTAAACGTGACGTATCTGATCAACGCGTGACCAGCCCGCGTGCGCTATGGCGAGATATGCTGACGAAACTACAGCTGGCAGATATTTATTTTAAAAAGTAAATCAAAGCAAAAATAAAAGAATAAGAACAAATACAAGAGCTAACGCTCATTGTATTGTTAAGATATCTAATTGCATCTGTAACAATGTTTTTTTTTTATCCCTCGTCTGGTTTGGCTAGAAATAGACCATATCTTTGGCCTTAATCCTTGGTGGTCTATCAACAACATATAATAATTATAACTAGTAATAACCACAGGTTAGGAAGTGCGGGCGAGGGCTATGCATGATTTGTTTCACTGAGGTTAACGAATTCATTGTAAAACAGTGACGTTGTGTTCTTTTTCCATTTTGAGCATTTATATTTGCAGGGCAATAAAGGGTTGCATAGTGTGGGTGATTGTTTTCCCTAAAACGAGACAAAGGGACCTAAGAGTGGTTAATTACTGACCTTGTGAAACAGTAACACCAGTTTGATTATACACTAGTTCTATTTTGTGTTGGGTTTGACAAAATGGTTATTTTTTCACGTTGTAAATAAAAACACTGTTGATTATAAAATGGACATATTGATTTAGTCAAGGTCATTTGATGTAACCCGACAACAACAGACACGGACAGGAAACGTTCCGATCACAAGTTCACACGCTCGATTTTGATTGGACGGCGCGCCAGCTATGCATGAGCTGCACGTGATTCTTCGACGAAATAGACGTCGTCCACGTGATAAAATTGTGTTGTGTGCATTCCAATTTATGGACCGCTACTTCTGCATGAACTGCACGTGATTCTTGACATTCTTAGCTTCAAGAAGGCGAAATTTACATATTATTTGACCCTTCAACTACATTAAAGATCATTGACTATGGAAGGTGAAACAGCTATGCTTTGGTGAGAATTGTCTTCTGCTTGGTGTTGGTTTCTAGCGGTCAGAACGCCTGTGCTCAAATTACTGCTGCTTCGTGTTTGTCTCGCGTGGTCAAAGCGCCTGTGCTAAAATTACGTCCTTTCATTTCATTGGCTCTTAGTGTCCCTAAGGACAAATATTTGGAAGGACGACTTTTTTTGCTAAATTCGAGTCACTGCAAGGCTATATAACTGCCGCGCATGCGTTTGAAACCAATGTTGAGATTAGGATTGCGGGCTCCGCTGGTCGCCCGCAATAATAATAATAATAGTATCCACTCTAGGGGCCACGTAATCCTAGCGAACAGCGTTCAGTCTGTGGCACCCCCATGTGTCTAGCTAGCATGTATGTCTGATTATAAGTTCTATTTTTTTACCTTTTTTGTTATCAATGTAACGACACTAAACTTATCTGATCAAGGCGTGACCAGCTAGCGTGTGCTATGGCGTGTTCATCAATGCGAGTGATGACTGTTATATATAGCGGCTATTGCGCCGTCAGTTTCTCTGTTCCTGTCCTGTCGAGGTCAACACTCTAAAAATTTAATTCTACTGTAAACAACAAACCTCCCGCTTCTTTCTGAAACTGCTTTCTTTACATAACAGATCAGTGTGCCGTCAGTTTTACTGTTCTTGTCTTGTTGAGGAGAAACTTTCACAAACTGTCTCAACTGGAAAACAAAACTTCCGCTTCTTTATGTACTGCTAAAAGATAGCATGCAATCAAATGTTTCTGTTCTTGTTCTGTTGAGGTGACAATTTCAACAAACTGACTCTATTGGAAAACAAAACTCCGGTTTCTTTTGGGCGTTAGTGAAGTTTAGGTTTTTATCATGACTGGCCAACTTAGGACCGAAAGTCGCGTGTGTCATCACGTGTCTCTTTGGACCCAAATGATGCATAGTCCTGCTGTTAAAGACTGAACTGAGGTTACTTTGACAGAAATGCAGGAAGACAATAGTGATCCAATGCTGTTGCGCGATACATTTGGGTAGTTAGGATATATTCTGGCACATTGCCTTACTCTGTCGGACAACCGAACGATCCGCTTGTTTTGAGAGAGATGTCGTTTGAGATGATGCTACCGAGCTACCTAAACTACTACATCCCGCTGTGGAAATTGGTGCCACATGGAGATTGTTGTGTCAGCTCACAAAAGTTCGGAGGACTAAACCTGTTAAACATATGAATCATAAAGACAAATTTGCACGCGTGCTTAAACGAAGCCGGGGATGGCGAATGGTCCCCCAAAAACCATGAGTCTCGCAGAATTTTCGTCGAATTTCACGGGTCTTTCAGTTTTGTTTTTTAGCAGTTATGTGCATCTCGCAATCTCCATTTTTTTATAAAACGTTCTAGGAGTCTCGACTTTTTGCAAGGATTAGAGAGTCTTGAGGTCCCGATCTGTTCAGTTTGTTTTTAAGGAGGCTCGAAAGGGTTTTTCCTTGCTATATTGCTTGTGAAACGACGGAAGATTACAAAGAAGGATGTTTAATGGTGTGGGCAAATTATATGTCTCCTTGCAACTCTATTATTGGGCTATACTTTAAGGGTACTTGTGACGTCATATCAGTTACCAGTTTTTGTAAATTATCTGAGAAACTAATTCGGTGACCTACCATTTTTATCTCTTGGAAAGTTCCCTAAATTCATTTAACTTTTCAGACAGTATGGAAAAATTTTATCTAGTAGAATTAAATATATTTCAAGAAAACGCGTTTTATGGCTTACAGAAAATTCCACTAGATAATTTTCCCCGAAACTTTTATATCTGAAGTGCCATCGCGAATGGTGCGTGTATGCAAAAAATCAAGATATGTCACCGAGCGAACTTTCGAGCTATAAACAAACGTTTTCCACAGATTTTATTTCCGGTTCGCGCGATTTTACGCAGCATTAACTTCCGGGTGTGCTGATTTTAATACTGATTCAGCTGACGCGTGCATCTTAGTTAGTTATTGCGTGTGTAGATTGCGCGCGCGCGTGCAGCTAAAAACCCTTTCGAGCCTCCTTAATAATGACGCCTGAATTAAGGTCCACGAGTCTGGTCATCGGGAAAACAAGAGAGCCTTTCAAGAATCGTCGAAGTTCCTAAGCCGAAGTAACGTTTGTTCCAAAAAATGTCCAATGGACTACACCAAAAAGTCATGCTGGATTGTATCCCGACCGTAATTTTTAGGAAATGTAAAGCAACCAGCATCCCCAGACCGGAAAAATCTGACAAATGTGATCATATTTGGGATTCGTAAAGATTAACCAAGCTGCAGCGTTTTAATACCTTCTGAAGACGATCAGGTTGGTACTTAGAAACACCAAACGGAAGAGAGTTACAATCCATACTCTAAATGTGAAGTCACGAAGGCATGTTTTTAAAGCTATTTTCTAAATTAGATGTTGGTTTGGATCAGATTTCAAATAAAGTTCTTAAGCTAGCTGCTCCAGTCATTTATAAACAGTTAACTGATATTTCAGTTTAACCATTCTCTCAAAAGTCGAAAATACCCCGATGAAAAGAAACTTGAAAATGTTTGCTCTATCTTCAAAGAAGGTGAGCGCAATGACCCAAATAGTTATAGACCAATATCATTACTCTTCCAAATGCCGTTTGCCGAAGTCTATGTTAGAACTTCAGGAAATCAGAAAAGCTATTTTTGTCAACCCAACTTGTCCAATTTGGGCCCTTTCTTCTCTTAATCTGACCTATTCGCATTCAAATTTACCGCTTCGCCGGTTATAAATAATCAATGATGTCTTTGCATTCTGCACGATGTTCTGGAATGTCTGGAATGCGTTACCAGAAATCCATGCCGGACCTTTCAAACAAAAATTACAATCTCTCAATCTTTCTATCGACTTTTAGCACAACATTTAACTAGTCAAGATCGTTTCTTGGTTTCATTTATGGATATTTAATGTCTTCATTTAAATGATAAGTTTAAGTTCTCTACCTTGTGTTTTCCATCAAGATAAACGCGGGCAACTTATTGTGTGCATCAGTTACCCCCATGAGCAAGATTTTCTTGACTGGTCCAGCAAACCTGAAATAAAGCCTTTGCCAGGAGAAAGCAGGGTGCTCCGACCAATGCATGGTTTGCACGAGCTGAATTATCTGCTTGATTATTTGCACCAAAATTCCCCACCCGGGGACAATCTTGACCATACGAATGTGACCCTCAAGAACCCTCAGGCCCAGAACTCTCTATCTCAGATTGCTTGGGACAACTGCTATATTACCCCTCACCTGAACTCCGTGATGTATGGCAGAGATACATACATACATACATAAACTTTATTTCAAATCGGATTTTAAATAGCACTATTGTGCTAGTATCTCCGAATACAATAAGTAAACTAGATGACATGTTCCAAATACTCCACAAAGCTTCTAAGGAGTTTTTACATTCCCCGACACCGCAACCAAACACTCAAGATGTTTCTACATAGTTCGGCTGGTCACAAAGATATCATCCGGTTGCAGAAACACCTTAAATACCCAGAACGACCTGGTCCATGGCCTGCTGCTTAATAGCTGGCTCAACCCGCGGGTTGCATGTGTTGATGTTAAGCGTGGACTGTTCCTCAACCCCCATTTGTAAGTAGGCATGGCGTGAGTCTATGGCATTGAAGAATGTACCCCAACCAATTAACCCAGGCTGGCGTTAATATGTTCTATGCTTGGGAGGGTTCCTCATTGACTTCCAACTGAGGGTTAATTGTCGCCATGAAGTCACCGCATACCCTTAGACTGTTACCTTTCTTCAGATTGACACCGTACTTGGAACAGCTCGCCCATTAGTTGCTACTTAGCCTGCGAGGCTCTCGTGCGCTGCGGCATAAGCAAAGGCGAAACCTGGCGCTTGAAATGAGAGTTTGCCCATTTTTACCGCTTCGCATTCGCTCATGCCGCAGCGCATGAGAGCCTGCTCGCAGGCTAGTCGCTACCCTTCTTCATAACCCCTTTAGCCTCTAGCTCAATTATAATGCCTCATCCAGAGCTGGTTTAAGGCGGGGGTAAAGGTGAATTGAAGTGAAATTTTGGTAACTTTAAAGAGAGGTTGAAAGGGAAAAAAAGGGTTTTGGAACACCACCAGACAGTTGCCCGACCGCACAATGGCACCCCAGGTTGTTGGGCAACTGTTTGGAGTGTATCTACCAATTTTTAATTTCAAACTCTAATTTTAAAACAACAACAAATCTTCAAAATTTCATATTTCCATCAATTTTACTAATCCTTTAAGAAAAACTATTTCTCTCCAAATATACCTAAAAATCACCAAAAAATTTACAAAACAACCCAAAACATAGATATGTGAAATGAGCATAGAGATTCTTGATTGCTTGAAACGTCAACGAGATATTGCCATGGCATTAAAAACATAATACCCAGCCAAAATACGTCTTTCGGGTTTACCCCCGCCTTAAGGCTGGTTTTCACTAGCGACTGGAGTTGTAGTCGGAGCCGTAATCAGAAGCGTAGAGTGATACGATCTAGTGAAAATCAAACCGAGGGAATCCGAAGCAGAACACCGATTCTGCTTGTGACTCCGTCGCTTACGATCTCATAAACTAGACTGTCGATGTCGGAAGCAGAAGCGAAAGAATAAACCAATCACGATGCTTGATTTCGGGCCTTGTGATTGCTTGGTTCTTCTGCTTCTGCTTCTAGTACTCACGAGATCGTAAGCGACGGAGTCGTAAACGGAATCGGAAGAACTGGAAACGTTCTAATTCTTCCGAATCCGATTCCATCGAGCTTATGACTCCGCTTACGACTCCGATTTTCGATTTTCACTAGGTCATAGTAAGCGCTCTAACGCCTCCGATTCCGACTCCGACTGCATGCGACTCCGTCACTCCGTCACTCCGTCACTCGTAAGAGTCTTACGAGCTAACACTGTTGCACAACTATTGTGATTAGCACATCAACACCTACACCTCCGCTATTCGCACTTACCAATCGTAATGCACGTAATTATCATATCAGCACCAGCACCTTACGCCTATATAAATCTGTGAATAAGCATTATTAAATATTCAACTTTGAACGCGAAATGTAACGGTCAACATGGTGGCAGCGGGGCTTGTTTTTAAATTTTACTGCGAAGGAGATTCAATTTGATGAGCGATATGGCTTCCAACACTCCCTTCCCGCAGTTCAAAACAACGGGGGATGACAAACACGATGTGGAAGTTTACATCGAAGACCTAATCGATTACTGTATCATGCAAAACTGGTTCGATTCGTCCAAAGAAACAGAAGCAGCGAAGTGGACGAAACCAGAGAAAGCGATGGCATGCCTTCGAGCATCGTTATCCCCTGCAGCCAGAGCAGTCTACAAATACAGTTTAGGATTATCTGAACAGGATCAGAGCAAACCACACATGGTTATCAACGCTTTGAAAGAGTATTACGGCGCTAGCATCGGGGTCTCGGGGGAAAGGCAGAAATTCCTTTCCTTGCTGCAAAACGAAGAGGAATCCATCGCGTCTTGGGAGACAAGGATTCGCAATCAAGCTGCCCAGTGTGAGTACGAAAATTTCGCTGATGAATTGATGAGAGATCAGTTTATCGCTGGATTAACATCCGAACCTCTGCGCGTAAAACTGATTGGGAAAGGTCACAGGCATCGAGACGTAGCACAATCAAAAGTTACTCTACGAGAAGTCGTTGAAGTAGCCAAAAGCCATGAAGCAACCTCATTTGCAAACCAGTTAATGAAAAACGCCCGAGGCATCCAGCAGGAACAGGTAAACTTCACAAAGAAGACAACCTCCGAGAATCGCAACTCCGACACCTCAACAGCGGCTTGTTTCTGGTGTCGCGGTGACCATCCCAGTCCTCGTCAACAGCATTGTCCAGCGTTCGGAAAACGGTGCAATAAGTGTGGAATCATTGGCCATTTTGCTCGCGCATGCAGAGGAGGGACACGAACTGGGCGAAGACGGCAGCAGCAATCGAATTTTGTCAGTGATGATCCTACTGAAGAGGCGTTTGTTGTGAACTGTCAGGCAACGCAAATTGGTGCAAAGAAGTTCTTCGCTCATTTACACCTTATCCACGAGGGACAGTCGAAAACCGTGACAGAGTCAATGAGGAACTGAAAAGGCTCTGCGAAGAAGGAATTATAAGGCCTGTAACCCAACCTACTGATTGGCTCTCCAATATGCTGATTAAAGAAAAACCTAATGGCAAACTTCGCATCTGCATCGATCCGAGCCAGACCATAAACATGGCGATTAAAAGACCCAAATACACCATACCCACAATCGAGGAGAGGCTACCTCGTCTGACAAAAGCCAAGGTGTTCACCGTTGTTGATGTTTCCGAGGCGTTTCACACTATTGAACTGGATGAAGAATCTTCTCTGCTAACAACGTTCCGTGGGCCAGATGGTCGCTATTGTTACAACCGGATGCCTTTTGGTATTGCCTCAGGACCGGAAGAATACCAGCGGCGACAACATGAGTTTTTGGATGGACTGAATGGGGTAATCAACATAGCAGATGACATTTGCGTTTATGGCTGTGGCGATACAAAAGAAGAAGCAGATATTGATCATGACCGAAATCTGATTCATCTACTTGAGAAGTGCAGTGATCACGATCTTCAACTCTCCGCGAGAAAAATCCAATTCAAGTCCAGCTCTGTTTCATTTATGGGGCACAGACTTACCAACAGAGGAGTTCAGCCTGATCCAAGTAAAGTAGCTGCGATCACAGGAATGCCAACCCCAGTAGACAAGGCCGCTGTGCAACGTTTCTTAGGAATGTGCCAGTACTTGTCCAAGTTCTGCCAAAACCTGTCTCAAACAGTCCTCCCATTGAGGGACCTAACTAGGGATGACACTGAATTTCTTTGGTCTGACGTTCACGAGGCGGCATTCAACTCAGCCAAGACCCTCATAACTTCCACAACAGCGTTGCGCTATTATGACGTCAGCCTTCCCGTGACCCTTCAAGTCGACGCATCTGACAGCGCCATAGGCGGAGTCTTACTTCAGGAGGGCCATCCTGTCTGCTTCACGTCACACACCCTCAGCGCTACAGAAAAAAATTATGCTCAGATCGAGAAAGAGTGCTTGGCAATTGTGTCCTGTATGGAGAAATGGCATCATTACCTATATGGAAAGCAGGACATAACGGTCCACTCCGATCATCAGCCTTTGGAGACCATTTTCAAGAAACCTTTGAGTAGAGCTCCACGCAGGCTTCAGAGAATGATGTTGAGACTGCAGAACTATCACTTTACTGTTCAGTACAAGAAGGGGAAAGAGCTCTTCGTGGCCGACACTCTGTCTCGCGCGGCTCTTAGTGATGTACCCGGAATGACGCAAGAGTACGATGTATTTCGTGTGGATCTCGCACAGATGGACCTGTCACCAAACCTTGTCAAACCGGGTACAATGAATCAGATCAGAGAGGAGACTGTGAAAGACCCATCCTTAATGACACTGAAGAAAGTGGTGCTTGGTGGCTGGCCCTCCCAAAAGAGTGAAGTACCGGATGAAATCAGAGCCTACTGGGACTTCAGAGATGAGATTTCGGTATATGATGGAGTGCTCTTCAAATCTCATCAAGTCATAGTTCCCGCATCATTGCGATCTGAGCTCTTACAGAAGATAGATAAAGCACATCAAGGCGCAGATAGTAGCATACGTAGAGCCCGGGAATCCGTTTACTGGCCAGGAATGCAGGCAGCAATTAGGCAAACATGTTTCTCATGTGGTGTGTGTTCTCAGTACCTAAGTGAGCGGCCCCAGGAACCTATGCAGTCACATACCATACCGTCTCGGCCGTGGGAAAGAGTGAGTGCAGATTTGTTTCAACTAGATGGCAGTAATTACCTTGTGCTTGTGGACCATTACAGTGACTATTTCGAACTTGAGCCTTTAAGAAATACATCAGCCGTCGCAGTCATACGAGCCATGAAGAGGAATTTCGCACGTCACGGCATTCCCGACGAATGCGTAACAGACAATGGTCCGCAGTTTGTCAGTCATGAATACGCACGTTTTGCACGCGAATACGGATTCACCAGCATCAAATCTTCCCCGTATCACAGCAAAGGAAATGGGAAAGCGGAATCTGCAGTCAAGATTGCAAAGAATATTCTCAAGAAATTTCGCTTTGAGGACCCTTACCTGGCACTTTTGGCTTATCGAAACACGCCACAACAGGGATACCAATACTCACCAGCACAGCGACTCATGTCTCGCAAACTCCGCGATGTCATCCCAGCAGCAACAAGCCAGCTTCTCCCACAAGCCGCATCACGACAGGTTGTAATGAGAAACATCGAAGAAAGGAGAGCCCGATCAAAAGCCCATTATGACAAGAGGGCTTCAGGCCAGCTGAAACCATTTACTCCAGGAGAGAAAGTGTTTGTGAAGCCACGACCTACAAACAAGTCTCAGCCATGGATGTATGGGGAGGTAGTTGAACAGGCCACATCGAGATCCTGCCTGGTCAAGACTGCAATGGGACCTGTTCGGCGAAACCATGTCCAAATCCGGGGAGCAAGAACGGAGCCAGCTGAAAGAAAAACCATCGAGATGGACCAGCTTGAAGTGGCATCCACACATTCTGAACAGGAGCAAGAAAGACAACCAGCCAACCCATCCACACATTCTGAAGAGGAGCAAGAAGGACAACCAGTCAACCCTGAGCAAATGGAACTACAGAGTGGACTTCGCCGTTCACACACGGAATTAGAGAGCGCACCACCTCGAGCCGATGAATGCGGTCTTCGCCGTTCACAAAGAATTCGTAAACTGCCGTCAAGGTTCAAAGACTATGTCATGTAGACCCACAAGCAAGATGAACTGAACTCTAATAGACTAGTACATTTATTTATGTTTTATTAGCCTTTCTAAGAGAGAGAGGGTGTTGCACAACTATTGTAATTAGCACATCAACACCTACACCTCCGCTATTCGCACTTACCAATCGTAATGCACGTAATTATCATATCAGCACCAGCACCTTACGCCTATATAAATCTGTGAATAAGCATTATTAAATATTCAACTTTGAACGCGAAATGTAACGGTCAACAACACTATCGGCCGGGATTTCCAGAATCGGGGCCGAGGATCCATCCCTGAATATCTCAAATCCTGCTTAGATCTTCAGAGAAAATGCCTGCATGTTTACTCAAGGTATCAACCATGGCTGGAATGGTATCTGATGTTACGTTTGGAACTGAAGTGAGGGCGAACCCAGATGCATAGATTCCAACTATTCTCTGCCAAAAAGGGTGGGTTTCATATTGTTCATTACATATATTCATGGCACCTCCTTAGAGTGCTTCCTGTATTGCGCAGTCACGCGACAATATCCCATGGGTTTCACTAACTCGCCCGTGTAAGGTATACATTTCTCCAGCACTTGTCATAGCACCAACAACACAATCACTAAACTGTTGGTTTGAAAATGCAGGAAGGTTCTCCTCAGTTGGTGAAAGTAACGGTTTTTAAGCAATGCTCTGGTATCTTGCCATAAAAATGATACTCAATGCTTCAAACAATCTGATTTTTTCTCCTTTTTTGTAAAAAGGGACGAAGACTGTACCGTTGAACTCTGAGGTGGTGATTCTGATCTAATTTCTTCTTACCGCATGTCGAGATCATGTCGAGATTAAAGTCTGGTGAATGAACAACGTTTTTCACCGTGCTTACACACCTCTTCTGCAATGCTATAAATTCCTGAAGACTGTTCAGGCTTGATTGAACTGGGTAACGGCTGTCTTGATCTTTCACGAGTGTCTATGCCATCCAGATCTCTCTTTACTTTAATCTGACAGATCAGACCGGGTAATGTTCAATCCTGGCACATTGGGCACCAGCAGGTCGCTGTTGCATTCAGAAGTCTTAAATTTGATAATACAAAATCAGCTGATCTTTTATCGATAAATATCTGCGATGATAATGTTGAACTGAGACAACTGAGATAATGATAGGCCTACACGGACTCGCCTCGTGAACTGTGATTGCGATGCATTATTTTAGCTTTCAATTAGATTTTCGCTTCAATGAGCGTCTCTTTTAGAAATTTGCCTTTTTTGTATGATATAATCAGAGTTTTTCTATGAATTTTTTTCAGCAAATATTAAAAGTTCTTTTTTACACGTCTAATGAGCTGGTGTTGTTTTTCTTTGTTCTAACTAGGACTAGAAGATGTGC
>OZ026606.1:25054992-25057492 GCA_964020085.1 Micromussa lordhowensis
ATGATATCTTATTTCGTGCTGCTACGAAGTCTTGGTGACCATTTAATGAAAATAGAATATGCAACGTAGACATAAATTTCAGCTACAGCCTGACAATATAAGTGTCATAAGCCAATAATGGCTTTTATTGGTGGTTTCTCTTGATAATTTGCCAACAAACTATTTAATTTAGACATTTAAGGCGAGAGACTGTGTGTCGTATAAAATAAACCGCTTCCAATGATTCTCATGAAGTTAATCGCTGTAAAATCCGATTACTTGTGTAATTTGAAAAAGTTCTCATAAGTGGCGTTCTGTGCGTTTTATCTTTTATGCAATATTGATGTGGATTAAAAAAAATTGAAACCTGCGAGAAGCCAACTGTAAAGGGCTAGTTTTGTTATTTCCCTTTTTAGTCTTAACTGTCTCGCAAGCTTTCATTTTGAATTTTGTTTGAAATAAAAATAGGATATCGTGTGCATTGATTTTATATACTAATGATACCTTATTCTTCAATTTAGGAAATATTGTTTCCAAACACGAATTCAATCAAAACGAAAAGTAGCCCCAGGCTCTTCCGTGCTGTGGATAACTTCCCGTGTTTATAGCAATGATGCGTTGGTGTGAAAAAAAAAATTAATTAAGGCAATAGGAAAAAATGAGTTTTCATGTCCGGATTTTTCTTGTATTTGCACCAATAGAAATAATTTTCAAGTTTTAATTATTCGAAATTAAGAAAATACACAGATAAAATGGGTGTCTCACTATAAAATATTGATGTTCTTTGTGTATCAACAAACCCTTATTCCTTGTATTACGAACAAACAAACTGCGTAGGAACACCAGTCCCTCCACGTGAATCTGCTGAAAAGGGTGCTTTAATAGAAATCTAGACTCTTTTAAAGAGTAATCACGGATTGTGTATTACCCATTACTGCTAAATTGATCTCTTTGAAGAAAGTTAAAAGAAGCCGAAACATAAATATATGTGGCTGCTACGTTTCTACATTAAATTGAAACGAAACAGGTGCAATTGTCCACCACCCTTTGAAAAAAAAAGCAATATATGCAAGAGTAATGAATTTAATAATGGTTTACCCTTTGAATTTAAAATGCTAATTCTCTTTTCTAAGTAGAAGTTTAGAAACTAAATCTGAAAGATGTTTTTTCCCGTGTTCTTATCATTTTTTCGGCTTGGCGATATCCTGGTGTTATAAAGAACTGAACATTGACTAGTTGAAAGGGTAACCACAATTGCAAATTTACCGTTGCTTGATGTAGATCTTTGAGACAGAATTCAGAAGCAATCTTTTTCGTAAGGTGGAAATAAAATATCGAAATCATGAAAAAACAGTCTTTAATTTGTGCTTGCCAGGTTGTATATATTTTAGGAATGGTACAGCCCTACTTAAATTACATATTTGCTCACGAGTCTACATTTGCTTTTAAATATTGAAAAAGAAGGACGGAGGTGAGTCATTAGTCAGTGGTGAATTGCATTCGCGACGGTCGAGTGCAAAATACCCACAGAGTAAAATCACGAACGCGTATAATAATAACGAGATATTTAATTTAATCTAAGGAATTTTTACCACGAGAAAAAAAGTTGAAGTCTTCAAAGTTGTATAAATTGATATATAATTTCGACTTGCTTTGATAATTGATCTGATCTGAAATTTTTTTCCCAATGTGGGCGTGGTCCGAGCCAAAATCGAGCAATGTCGTGTCAACTTTAGACAAAGATTAGGGAAACATTTAATAGAGATTTAAGCATTAACTTAAGCCCCGGTTCTGAAGCAAAAAAAAAAAAACAGTGTGCAAAAGTAAATTGATCCCAATAGATTGCTAACAAGGCTGATTAATTCTGTACGACCAACTTAACTTGATTTCGTTGGTTTGACACATAGATAAATAAGCTTAGAGACTAAGATTCGTTACCTCAGTGACGACTCTCTTTTTAATGTTTCCTGCTCCTGCAGTAAAAGCGTCGCTTTTCTGAAACAACACAGCAGCCACGACAACGATAAAAAGAACAACAGCTACTCTTGAATTCATGTTGATGGTGTATCACACTTTGCCGGAAGTCAATGAAAGGACGGCAGAACTTCAAATGGACTGGACGAGGATAATGTGAAAGTCAACGCGTGCTAACGCCGTCTTTTATACCCAATATTTGCACTTGATTTTATTAGGAGCGTTTTCAGGATCGGCGCTTTTTAAGGATCGCTTTTCAAATCGATTTAATTGCTTGGACAATCGTTGTTTTGACTTTTTGTGTGCCAAAAAAAAGAGACGCTTTTCCGCTTCCGCAATCTGTAGGCTGAATGCCGGCCAACGCAATTAGAACTGTCTTTTAAACTTGGCTCACTTCAAAGAAATTGCTTCCTTAGGAAATGTTTGTGGTCGTGAAACTATTTAATGTCGCATTTGAAATTTAAGCTTGGCTTTCACGGCATTGTGTCTTCGCAAATGTCCCAAATTCAGCATTATTTAATGATGGTGATAATGGGGTTTTCATGAG
>OZ026606.1:25062492-25064992 GCA_964020085.1 Micromussa lordhowensis
AAATGAGAGTTGGCCGATTTTCATAAATATCTACACACAAAGTCCTTATGCAGACTTATGTAAAATGCCAAACTTTCAGCTTCATTGATCGTTTTTCACCCGAGCTAAGCATCAGCCCCTTGGAGGTCCTTCAAGATTAATTTTCGACCAAATTTTAAGCACTTTTCAATAGCTCCCTCACACAGTAAGAAATAATTTCAAACAAAACAAAAGCCATCTACATAAAGCCCAACGTTTAAGCTTTTATAAGTAGAGATATTGGCCCTCAAGAATGTTTCTCTTTTCTGTACTATTGGTCAGAATCAGTAGGCTTCTGTAAGCAAATCTGGAGGAACCGAAAATTACCTATTTTTCAGGCGTATTATTCTGGATGCCCACATGTTTTATCTTTTTAGCATCCCTGTAAAGTTTAACCTTTAATGTAGTATTATCAAAAAAACATTACTAAGGTTCAGGCTTTTTGATTTTCAAGAAACTTCCTCAAAGTTACAATCCAGCCCACAATAGAGGGTGTCTGCATAGAAAATTACCATCGATTTTCTTTGAAATTGGTAATTATAAAATTCTGGTCCCGTGGAGGCGAAAACGTGATTAATGGTAGTTATCTAATTCGTAAACAATTTATCGTTCGCTTAAGGCGGTTCGAAACAGTTTTCAGTACTTTCCAGGACTTAGAGTTTGATGGGTCATTATAACCACTCTATATCAGTTGATACCAAAGTCATGGTATCAAAAAACTGCCCAACCATTGGTGAACAAGTTGCTGTCATTATTATGGCACAATAGGTTACCATAGCAACAATATAACCTGCTAAAAACACCCTTAATTTTAGCTTTCAGCGCTTATAACTCGAAAACGAGCTCGGTGACCCCCTTTTTTTATTATCGAATTGTAATTAACATGATAAGGTGCAACTTTTTGCAAAGTTTAAAAACATGCTACGGAGGGGGTTCAGAGCCACCTTAAATTTTCGAAAATTTAAGGTGGCTCTGAACCCTCTCTGTATAATTTATCGAGCCACCTTAAGAGTTACCCTTTTCAGTTAATTCTGTATTATGTATCTTTCATGCTTGCTTAACCATAATAAAGCCATTAACCAATCTTTTTCAAGGGGCTCATGTCAGGCCAGAACTTGGGGGGAAAACGATCACTGAAGCTAAAACTTTGGCATTTTACAGCAAATCTGCATAGAGACTTTGTCTTCCCCGGTCTCTCAGGCAGAGGCTCTAAAAACAATGTTTGAAAAAAATACAGTTGCTACAATCAGTATACTAATTTACAGTGCGACTACTCCAACCAAGGCCACCCGACAAAATTTAGTGAATAAAAAATTATGGAGGTAAATAGCAAACGTTTTTCAACAAATATCCATGTAATCAATCTGTACATTACAAAGGCAACACATTTGTGGTTATTTTGGATAATTTGTTGCAAAACTATTCGTAACCTCCACGATTTTCATTCGTTAAATTTGTAGAACATTTTGTCGGGTGGCTTTGGTTAGAGTAGTCACACTGTAACGCCTTGCATTTCTCAAACCATTAATAATTCATCAAATTTAAACAAACATAATCATGACCGTGACTGTGTTTGGATATCTGATCTTAATTAGCATATATTTTTACGATTTTTCTTCTTCATTTTCTCCTCAGTTTTAGTTTTGATTGAGAAGATAATAATTATATCAAACACTCAAGACAGTGTTAGGACCACGCTTTCAAACACCTTGAAGTTCGTCAAAATTCTCCGCTACGCGTCCAATTTTCAACTCTTTTCTTGGTGTTTGGCAATGTGGTCAAAGATGGTCTTCCGTGTTTGATATATTACACAAAAAGTTTCCCATTTGACGGCATACTGTTACATGCAACGCTAACAGTTTTATCGTATGGCAGAGAATTGTATAGAAATCACGTTAGAGTGCAATAGTTAATAGTGGACACGTTGAACTGACATCGCAATGATACGTGGTTAGTTGTTAAAGTTACTTCTCAAAATATTAATAATTCATCAATTAGCATAGACTTTTTCGATTTTATTTCTCCGTTTTCTCCCTAGCTTTAGTTTTGATTGAGAAGATATATCAAACACTCAAGACAGGGTTTGACCACATTACCAAACGCCTCGAAGTTCGTCAAAAATAATCCTGCGCGTCGTATTTTTAACTCTCTTCTTGGTGTTTGGAAATGTGGTCAAACACGGTCTTTCGTGTTTGATATATTACATGAAAAATTTCTCCAAACACTACGATACGAAACTCAAAACAAACTCAGTTGTCGAATATGTTTGGAAAATCTTTGAAAATAAGGAAACGGTATAAGACAACGGCTTCAAAACAGAAAAGAACTTATGTACTCATTCAATGTCAGTCTGTTTTTATACCGAGGTGGTGGCCGGAATGCGGGGAGGGGAGGGAGTGGTGTTATTTTCAAAGGTACTTTGTGTATTTCGTGGGATGTGGGCTGAGTTTACCGCAATTTTACCGAATCAATTTAAAAAGAT
>OZ026606.1:25069992-25122492 GCA_964020085.1 Micromussa lordhowensis
ATGCCGCCTATTTTGAAATGAATGGATGCCTCCAAGGCAACGCGCTACAGCACTTCGGTAAAGTAGAGATATTTGATCTGATTTTACCCATTCTGCAGGCACTACGGTGGGAATTTGACCAAAAATTCTCCTGAAAATTCAAATGCCCTACATATGCCCAAGGTCTCCCCCTTCTCGGGCTTAACAGTAACGAGTTTAAGAAACCAGGACGCGACACCGAGGACAACGTCGATTAAAAAATGATTTTATATTTTACCTACAAATCTCGCGATGCTCTGAAGTCATTTTCCTTTCTTTCTCAGTGTCCAAACTATGACGAAACTAAATCTGGGTTCACGTTCTACCGACAACGCAGAATTTGGTCATTTCACGTTGATGTTTTTCAGAGGACGGCAAAGAAATGTACCAATAATTATAACGCACGTGCACAGCCATTGTTCTGCTCATTTAAGCTTCTTTTAGCGACGTTCGCGTTGCCGTTGCCGTCGTGGTTTTCTTAAACTCCCTATTATTGATAGATGCATTACATCCGATTTAAATAACGTAAAAAACGATGAACACAATTAATCACGCATAACATGGTTTCACATTAGATTTAAACCAATTATAGCATAAGGACCACCTGTTCATGAACTAAAAATTTCATTGACAAACATTGGATTCCAGTGTTATAAAAACATTTAGTGGATGAAGTACTTTAAGAAATTTAATTTTGAAACTGCAAGAGGAGGAGGAGAAATTTGAAGGAGCTAATGAGAAGACAAATGAAATAGAGAATTATAGTTGTTTATTGTTACATCTCACGGCAAATTCTGACTGGAGAGTGTGTTTGAAAGTCGTATATAAATCGGTACTGGTCGGCAACTGAACATACCTGGTCGTCTCTGAGTTCCATATTGCTTCCTCTCTTGCCATTCCTGACTTGGCTGCCTGCTCCTGGCGTGAACGCGCTGCTCCAAGTTAAGAGAGAGCACAGGAGGAAAGCCAATAGAATCCAAGATAGCTTTGTGTTCATTTTGTTCCAGTTATAAAACTCAGCACCCGTTTCCTTGAGAGTTTTGATCCCTTAATTAAGGACGGCTGTATTAAGAGAATTTGTTGATCTCTTCGTGGCATAAAAGATTGGCTTTTATAGGTTTGGCTTTTGTGGAGGCTGATAATGGTCAAAGGTGATTTCCCTCGAGATGAAATGCTTCCTTAATGGGAAATAACGTGAGATAATCAATTAATGAACAAAAGGCAAATGAAGTTTCCTACTCGTCCGCCATTTTATCCCCCGCACTTAATATCACATCGCCCCAAGATTTACTTTGCCATTTTGCTTCCTTGTTGATGACAAAGAAATATCGTGGATCCTTAATATCGAGCGATAAGGCCAGGGTAATTGTAAAGCCTACTCAGGTTTCTCATGTCACGTTTACATTAAGAAAGATGTAACATAACAATGTCTTTTTCCAATTTGCCTGCTTTCAAATTTATCATTTTATTATATAGCAACTTGTATAGAGGACAGACAGATCAGTAGCTGTACATCAAAGAGGTTTTTTTTTTGCATCTATAGCCGTTAGATATATTGTATTCGGTTGTAAAAGCAAATTTATTCTCTAATTAATCACTTTTGATGTCATTAAACTTAAGAACACTTGCGCCCACGCTTGCACAAATAACAAGAATTGACTTAGTATTATTCTCAGAGATTTGAAGTAATTGCCATCAATTCCAACTCGGACAGCAAGAGACCAATTATACATGTGTGTTCTTATAAACGCTTCTTTCAAATTTTGTAGTTCTCCGTTTTTAGAGTGTAGGTTTTAAGGTAGAGACGAAACATAACCAAATTGGTTTATTTGAAGAATAACAAACTGCAATTAACATTACTTGTAACGGTTATGTTATTTTCTCTTACAAACAAGTGAACTGATCGTTTTGTACTAGCATTTCTTTGCCTAGATATTTCCTTTCATAGCCGATTTGACATAAATAACTTTGAAGTTACTTTGAGTGAAACGTTCTATATTACGACTCCCTCTTGTATTCAGTTTAGCATTTATTCGGAACGAACCTGCATAACCTCAGACTACCGAATGTTAAACGTAAGTAAACGCCACGGGGAGGACGGGGAGAGATAGATTTTCCCCCAAAAATCATTAAAAAATAACTTAGCATACAGCTTCTCCTCTCAGTCTTACTACGGATAAACGAACGAAAGCTTTACTTATTTACATTGAAGATTTTAAAACCATTTTAGCTCTTAATAAAAAGAAATCAAGCTTTTAATTCAACTTCGTAATATTTATAACAGTCTCCTATGAGAACTTTGATGGGTTTAATCTTTATCATTCCAATCTGAACACTGATTTACCGATACATAATTCAGGCGATTTTTTGATTCGATTGTACTTTTTTTGCATGAAGCAAAGTTTAGAAGAATGTCATGGTCACGAGACATTGTCTTTGATAACATTTGTGACGGATGATTGGATCTAAACGCGTAATTATTGTTAGTAGGTCGTGCGTTGAAAGTGAGGCATGGACGATAAGACACGATGACTATGTACTCGGAAAACAGAGGGGTACAGTGACAGGGAAAACAGATAAACCAAATGTTCAAAACGTATTTTTTTTTGGAACAAAGCCAGGAAGCTAGAAAGGACCGTGAAAGTAATTTGTTTATCAATCGCACAAGAGAGAAAGGTCAGGCAGTAAATGAAATACTCGATAAACATAAGCCAGAGATAACTGAACGGAAAAATGCTCATTTTTATATTATGACTAGCAACTAATAGCGGCTCACTTTAATCACCGTATATTCCTGGGTAGCTCTTGCAAAAGATAAAGGAAATTATGTCTTGAGTAGCCTGACGGAAATTAAAATGTGCATTTAACGTAAATACGCACGGTCATTCGTAATCCACTTTTGAAAATAAACTACAAATGAGATGAAAGAAAAGCATCCCAAGGGCAGACAACAGATTTATCGCACGTGCTGCAAGGCATGAATGTTACGATATCAGTAATGGTTGGTCTCGTTGCCGGGCATAATATGTGATGATTTTCTTTCACTTTCTCTAAGGTTGGGTTAAGGGTTGCCAATTTCGTTTTGTTTCGAACATTTTTTTCAACTCATCCTTCCATTCTGAATTCTTACGTTCATTTTCTTACGCTTAAGGCTATGCCCCAATGGTCTACGTTAATGGTGGTTGGAATAATATATTGGCCATATAACGAAATAGCCGTCGGTATTACTGAAAAAGGCACCTCAACATTAATGAAATAGCTCAGTTTGTGATACTTATCTTGCTTATTATATGACCGGCTGAGAAAATTACTTTATTGTTACTGGCTGAGAGCACTGCAGTGAAAATTAACACGTGCGCGTTCGTTGTTTTCTAAATCATAGCAATTAAGGATTTACACTACTAGCGATGTTTGATAAACAACGAGATAACAAGATCTTACGTGGACGGTTTTCACTTTTGAGAGAATTCCAAATATCCTTCGCAGTCAAGATAAATCTACTTATTCATACCTGTAAAAAGCGCCGTCAGGATATTTTCTAGCTTACAGCACTTAACGTTTGTCAGACTTGGGATGCTAGAGATATTACACTATGCTACAAGATATGACTCTCACACTGGCTACTTTACTAATTTTAAATTGTGCTCGCTCCTACGTATACTAAGGATATTTGCTACCAAGCCAATATCTTGAGAAGATGTGTGCTAGCATCTATTATTCAAGATGTTCTGCTAATTACATTCACGTTTTGGTCTTAGTATATGTTTCTTGTTAAAGTTTTAAGACAGTTTGCTTTAAATAATACAATATAACGCAATATTATATTACAGTGCGTGTTAGTTTTTATCATTAACACACTGGAAATATTAGTGAGAGAAGTTATGAATTCTCTTTACGAATTTACTCCTACCAGGAAACGTCAAATTATTTGAACTTGCAATGTTGATTCACCACTCTAGATCTAATAACAAAATGACAAGACCTTATTCGTTTAACTGAATTTATATTAACGATCTTTAAAGCTCATAGAATGCTTTTAGATTTCAAACAAAGATTTTTTTATAGAATTCGTAGTTTAGGTTGTAGAATACAGTTTGCAAGTTATTTTCTTGGCCTTTTTGCTGATCAGGCGCGAAAGTTGCCTGGCTTCAGTGCTACATGATATCAAGGCTCAGTTGTTCAGTACTAAGTTTGTTACTAAAGTCGAAATATTTGCTCTGTTTCACAACTCCGTGCCAGCTTCTCTATTCTTTTTAAGTGGTTTTTACTAGCTACAATAAGTTCATCATTTAACAAGCGTTGGGAGATCGTAACGTGAAAGCCAGACCTGTCCTTTGAGAATGTATTAAATGAACCCTTTCGCCGCCGACAGTGTGTGCTAACTCATGGGTGGTACTTTTTAATTTTACTCGACTAGGTTAGAACAGGGCGGGAGCAGTAGAGGACCAACCAATCAGATTACTCTATTGCCGGCCTAATATTTTCCCAAGTATAGGACCAGGCACTGTTCCGAATGATCGGCTTAATTTTTGTTTCTAACAGAATTAACTTCCACATAAAAATTATTTTACTTTTTTTTTCCAATTTCTTTTCCTTCTGAAAAAAAAAAAAAACCACAATCAGAACTGTTGGCTTGGAGTTTACGGTGTCTTTCCGTGCCAGTCCGTGGTCGTGGGGTTTCTTTCCAAATATTATTTGTCGTGTAATAGATATCTTCAACCAGACTTGCTTATCAGACCCCGCGCCCACACTACGCCGCTGGAGTTTAAAAACGGAAGTTTCACTCTGAAAACGCATCAAATACTTTCCGTCCACGCTACGACGGAGGAATTTTAAAAAGCAACAATCACCAGTCATTTTGGATCTGTATTTGAGGAAACTCGGTCAATAAAAGCACACGATTATTGTGGCGCCGAGCTCCGTTTTCAAAATGTTTTCCGTGCACACGAAAACGTTGGAATTTTCAAATTTGTCCGGTTTGAAGAGCGTTCTTGACAAGCTCCGTTTTCGTGATGGATTAGTGTAGACGGTAGGCCTAACCGTACAAATAAAGCTGTGTTTAGTAAATTCTCAGCTTCGACTATTGCATTTCTAGCTTTTTGATTGGCTAAAAAACTGCGACTATGAGCCAATAGTCGGAATTTTACGTCATATGGAAAATAGCGCGCCAAGTTTAAAAAATTTTCCGCACGAAGTTTTCAACTTCAGCCCTCTATAATGGCCGCAATAAAAATCGGCGGCAAAACCCGGTTTGAGAATTTACTAAAACAATTATTCCATTCGCCCTTGTTGGATATGAAGTGATTATAACCAACTCGCGCTACGCGCTCGTTGGTTATTTTATTACTTCATATCCAACTCGGGCTCATGGAATCAGATTGTTATATAGTCGGAGTTTTTTAGCCAATCAAAAAGCTAGAAAATCAATAGTCGGAGCTGAGAATTTACTAATAGTAGATAGTCACCAAACGGAATGTTCATATTACTGCTAAAGAGAAGCGTTTTATTCCCATGTATGTGGAGTGTGTACTTGTATATTAATTAATCATATTGTTTTGTTTTATTTGGATACTGAAATACACATATTCTGACTTGATAAAAACTAGTCATGATCAGTGTTCTTTCCACAAATTGACGCCACGTACGCTTCTTTCTGTTTTTTTTTTTTCTATGAATTTCATCATGGCATTGTAAAAGTACTTTGTGGGGCTATGAGGTTAAAACGCCAGGTAAAAACATGAGGGAGCCTAAATGTCTTCCAGCAAAACTAAAATTCAGATACATAATTCCTATACTTACCTAGATTCCAAATGGAAATTATTGAATCATTACCGAGTACAATCCACTTGTGTTTCGACTTCAAACACTGCAAAATAAACAGAGTTTCTCGTCAAACTTTGTTTTATACATTTTTTCACCTTACAGTTGAATGCAATCTGACCTAAAAGTCATCTGAAAAGCTTCTGAGGATTTTCTATTTAAATAATTTTGATGTTTAAAAGAAGGGTTTCAATTTTGTATGCGTAGTTGGGCATCTTTTGGAAGAGTCTTATAGCAGCTCCGTAAGTGAGACACACCCCGTATTACTTAGCTCATTGTTAGGTACATTATGTTTAGCAGAGTCGGTCATTTTTCCTATTTTGGGAATCACTTTAAATAGGACCACAATGGCCAAAAGATGGTCTTGCTAACGGGGTTCTATCGAATTTCTTTTATCTTAGAGGCACTTGCTAATAGGTAATTTGATACGCGAAATTACGGTATATTATTGTCCCTTGCTTTCATTGAACTGTAAGTTAAGCCAAGGATTTGGTTTTCCCTCGGCCGGTTGTCGACTGTAGTCTATTTAGGCTGGTTTTGACTCATTATTAGTTTTAGGTCGATTGTTCAGGCTTACTCTGGGACCGTATGCCATCATGCATTCTTTTAAAGAAAGCTTTTGTACCTTCATTCCAATGTAAATAAAATGCATGTACTTTCAGTAATTATTGTTTATTTCCACGTTTCAGTTACAAAAATAGCGTTTAACTTACACACAATGGAGTTTTCAAAGTTTCAGGGCCTTTTATAGGAGCAGTTATATTAACAAGTTTACGAAAATACAGATAAGAACATAATTATGTTTTTCTTCTTTTACAGAAACGCTGTCAAAATATGTAATCTTGTCTTTATGTTTTATCAAATGTCCAGCCAACGAGAGAGAACGGCCAACAGGTCAAAAATATCCAGCATCCTTTGCAGGTTGTGCTTCACGATGGAGACTTCGTTTTCTGTTGTTTTCTGCGCAGGGCCGAACTTTCTCACAGAGTGCTGTTAAGAAGTTTTCCTGCTGAAGAAAAAGGGGCAAACTAAAACAACAGCATCAGCACAAAAATTATCAAAGAGGAAATATAATACACTAATCGAAGGACTTAAAAAGTGCCGTTTTCAAGGAAAAAAATTGATGTGCTTAAACCAGGCATGGGTTTCTTGAGATCACATTGAAACTTACGACATAGAGAAATGACCTCGAACCCAGAAGTGGTCAGGTGTCCTGCCACTACCAAAGAAGGAGACAGTTTTGTGGTTTCTTAAACTCTAAAGAAATTTTGATGGAACCTTCCTAACGTGAATTTGCTGGGCTGTTACTTTGAACGCCAAGAGAACAATTCATCCATAAAAGTTCTTCTTAATTGTAGCAAGCTTTACATTAAAGTTCCAAAATTTCACCTGAAAATGAAACCTCTTATTTAGCCATGAGATGTCAAGTCAAGAAGATCATTTATCAAATGAGAAAACGATTTACTAAAGAAACACTCGTTATCCTTGGATGCAGTGTAATTATAGTTCATAAAACAAGATGGCGTTCTAAGAGTGAAAGTGAACTATATAGGCCCCTCAAAACTGAAGTTAACCGCTACTCCTTTCAGACTTAAAACATAAATATTCGCGAAAATAAGTCGAGTAGTCTAGTTTAAGAGCAAAACACTCAATTCAGTGTAAGCCGTATCATGCTTATTCAGATGGGAAAAAAGTCGTCAATTTAAACTGAACGTTTACAACCTACCTGTTCGGTTTTAGGTGCAATTTCTCGTCTTCCTACTTGAGGTTTCCCTGCTCCTGGCGTAAAGGCGCTTCCCCATGTTACAAGAGAACATAGCATAAACGTTAACAAAATCCAAGAAAGTTTTCTACTCATATTGTTTAAACTATAAATCTAGCTTTGTCCTTACAAAGAGGAAAAATGCTGGAGTCAAAAAAAATTATTGATGTCGTTGTGGCACCAAAGACAGCCTTTTATACGCTTGATTCTACCTGCGCTATCGGCCTTGCCTTGTTGTGCGTGGCGTCTTCGTTTGCGATAAAAAACGTTTCCTTAATGGGAAATTAGTGAGATGATAAATTAACGAACAAAGAAGACTGAAGGTTTCTTTTGTAGCTTCCCCCACTTAATATCACATGGCCACAGAATAAAATGAACCTTTTACTTCCGTGTTCTTAGCATGTGCTTGGATATCAAAGTGGATCATTACGGGTGCTTAATATCAAGACACAAAAACTCAATTGTGGCAAAACAGAATGGTCGACTCGCGTTTTACGTTTCACCTTGTTTGCGTTGCTGAACGGCGTCAAAAGATAATGTATTTATCTAAATATTCTCATTTAAATAACAAATAGTGTCTTACAGATGGTAGGTGTAGGTCAAAACCTTTGATTTCTTTACGCGTCATTCGATATTGTGTTACCGTTTATTAAGGCAAATGTTTTCTCCAAATAATCACCTTTTATGCCATTAAGTTAAATAACACCTTGGAACAATGAAAACCATTTGGCTATTGTATGCTTCGTTTACGAAAGCGATTGATCTTGCTTCGACTTAACAGCATGAAGTACAAGGAAGTAGCTTACTCAAATATTCCTCAAGAGATAATATCTGTAATTATCATAATTAACTTTATATACGTTAGTCGTATTTTGTATAAAGCTGGTGTGAAAAGCCAGCCTTGGAAAGAAAGTGTGTATAATTCTTATGGTCTCTATATCTTGTTCGCTTCTAAGTAGGTGTTTAAATTTTATTGTAACGTCAAAATCCACTAACTCACACCCTTGCTGTCAGGAGTTAACCAAAACTGACGGTGACTATTGACAAGTGATCTCGATATCATCCGCTTGTCAAGGGTCATTATCTTGTCAGCGCCAGATGTACAGCGCTACATATAAAGTAAACGCTGGGGGGTGCGGGAGGGAGAAAAGGAAATGCACGAGAATTCTAAACGTGGGTAATTGACCTGTGAAACGTTTTTATCACTGTTTTATTCTAGCCCATTGTATATGTCTTTGGCCTAACATTTGAAAACGGGCATTTTCCTGCAAAGTTTTTCTTCAGATTTCCAGCTATATATCCGTGAAGTCTAGTTTTCCAGATTTTTTGGCTCATCATACGAAGATCAATTGAAGTAATGATCTCTTTCACATTTAAGAGCTTTTCCTCCAGCAGCTCTATATTTTTATCTTTTGAAAAATTTCCATCAGAACTCGGATCTACCGCATTTTAATTAAAATGAATTTCAAATCCCTAAGCAATTACCTGTGGGTCAGTCTTGACTTTGTCCTCTGAATTTCCTCACTAATCAGATCAGCTGGAATGTAAGTAATTACAAAGAAAAGTCATTTTGAAACTAAAGATACATCAATTCACCTATTAAGACTCTAATGTGTTAGTTAGTGACTGAGTTAAACTTCCTCAAATGAAGGAAATGCTAAGCTTAAGTAAAGATTTTATTGAGCATGTTGTCCGCGAAACAATAGAGAATAAAACTTTGGAAATGTGAATCAAGACATTTGTTTAAAAAACATGAGAATTGATTTCAGATTTATAGTAAAAAGTGAAATGATTTCATCATTTTGCTAGAACAATTCATACCATGGAAAAAGCACGTGGCTTGGACTTGAAAATTGTTTGACCGAAACTTTTAAAAATAGGAAGACTTGTGGGCAACATACAGTACAACTAGTAATATTGTACGACTGAGTTTATTAATCAACCAGTTTCGTCTGCTAGTAAGACTTCTACAGGATTAAACTACAAAATACAAAGATGGAACTTAATTTTATACTAAACCTTTGTAGTACAAATTACGCTTCTACTAGGATGTGAACAACAAAACACCCACAAGAAATACGTGCAGGAAATGACTATAATCCTGCGCGTGTTGTGTGCAATGGAAGTGGAGCTCACGGATGTAACGTTAAATCAGTGAGTCCCAAATAAAACCCAATTGGAGCGTCAAAAAAGAAATCGAAATTATTATCATTTTTTTGTCAAATTGAAGAAGTAACACTCAGATTGAGTGTTAACTGAAAATGTGGGAGGCAGAAGTAAACGGAAGAGAAAGACAGACGCAGTTCATAACAAGGTTTGCTTTGAACAGTCAGAGCCCTGAAAATCTATATCCTCTTAAATGAAGTTTTTTTTTCTGTTCAAATAATCACTTTGAGAGTTGCGTAATTACTTAATTGGCACTGAGTCTAAACTGAAACTCACGGAAACCTTTGGAAACTTCACGGGAAAAATTTCATCATCTCTTTTGCGTGAATAGAAAGATAAAATACTAGTAGTAAAATAAATAGCATCCAAATTACTGCAATGAGAGGAAATAAACCAAAAGGTGATATGGAATTTATCTGTTCGGCACATATATTCGGCATATATTCCCTAGGGCAGTGATAATGGTTGTGAGTGGAACTATATCACTTATTTCGTTTCCTCTCACTCGTCTTTAAGAAAGGCACTTCATTTTTACGCTATATTCGGCTTTTTGTGGTAAGAGATGTCTATATTAGTAAATGTATATCAAACGGCTGAATGCTGCTTCTACTTGCTAGAAACCAAAGGTGAATTTAGCTGATAACTAGAAATTAACGTGGGAGTTAATTTCAGTTGGTCTTTGACTTGAGTGAAGACGGTTCCGCAACGTAATCACTGCTTCAAAATGTCAATCATGACCGCAATGTCTTTTATTTGTCTCGTTGTATAATTTTTGTTACTATTTTGTGTCGTCATATTTCATAGTAAGTAAAGTTCGTAGGGGTTCTGGCTGGTTTCACTTGTTCTTTGACTTTGTTCTTATTTAATAATGAAATGCTTAATATTTCGATTCCATGCGCCATTAATTGATTGAAATATAAATACACTGACGAGTATACAACTTGCACATCTTTATAAACCCTAAACAAGCCAAAAGCCGAGTATTAGTATACATGCTTAAATTCGCATCCAAACGTGATACCTACATTATTTTTTTGTGAAAAGTCACGCGCCGCCATACGCCCACGACTTGAATTGAAAATAAATTTAGAATCGGATTTATAGTTATTAGTTATTTTAATTTTCAATGTCTGTCTGCATGCGGTGCATTTCATCAGGTGCTATAAGTCTACAATTCTATTTTTACGGTGAAAATGAAGATCGAAATACTGAAATACTGAAGTATTGTTTTCAATTTCATGTTTAGCACACTAAGGAAAAATATATGTTACTATTTTTAGCGACAACCAAATTGTTCGTCACTAATTTTAACTTCACCGTACTCCCAAACTATAAATGGCACAAAGACATTTTGGCTTAGATAATCAAAATCAGTTTAAAAACATAAGAAATACTTAACTGAAATAGCGGCTAAATCTTGGTAAACTAAGTCGCTAAATTAGGTTGCGACTAGAAACAACAACCGCCTTAAGGTAAGTCTTTTCTCATCTGTTGGTGAAACTCGTGTAACTGATTAATCTAGCTCTGTATATTCAATCCTAAGCCAGGATCGGACTGACTACGATGTAACTGCTCCTGAAGATATTAATGCAAAGTCAGGCACGGGATCACATCGGGATAATCGAGCGGCTGATCAGCGGGCGAGTATAGTGTTGATAGAGCAAGCCCAGGCATGATACTCGTGTGTAGCAAGCAGGATATTGTAATCAGGACATCAAGGTTTCGTCTTTGTGTAGAACTCGTCCCACGCTGTTTGAATATCTGAGAACCGGCTTCAGAAACGTTCGGGAATGGCATTCAAATAATTTAAAAAAAACCCAGGTGACTTAGAAAAAGTTCCTTTGGTTTCATCAACACCTCAGAATCAGTGTCAGTGCTGCGTAACATAAACTTTCCCGCAAAAAATGAAGGCTTTTATCAAAGCGATCTGCCATTCTTCTCAAAGACAGCTAGTTAATGCTCATGCTTTTTTAATTTTTTTCTTTAATTTTCTGTATTCTAATCTATTTTTCGAAATATTTCCTGGACCCAAATATTTCAGCATTAATTTATCAATCGAAGGCCGAAGAATGGCAAAACTAGACTCAAACTAAGGGCTGTATTGTTGAACCAGTTGTGTACGCGTCTTAAATTTTCAAAATGTACAATCTCTGCATAAGTGAAAATGCAAATTTAAAAAAAGCGAATTATCGGACTTGTAATCTTGCTGATATTATCGAAAAGTCGATGACAATGCTATTAGGTCTCTATGTTGCAGCAACAGGTGAATCCAGCTTTCGTGAACCATTAATCTTAATTATCAATCCTTAATCACCAATCCTTTATCTTCCAACTGAATGTGGACATGCCGGCATAAATATCGCTTAAAGGTGAATTCAATCCTAGTTTATCATGGGTTGTGGAGCTCTTAGTTGTAGAACTTTTTTTTTAAAATACTTAATAGTCAGCTGGTATGATGAGAATAAACTACTGATCAGGTGTCTAAAGTAAAAATCTCTTCACTTAACGATATAAATATGACCGAACTGAATGAGCTTCCCAAAAAATTCGAAGTAAGGTCTTGAATTCTTACATGCCATACTTTAGGGAATAAACCTTTTATCATTGCTTTCTTCTGCAGCTATAGTAACCGTACATATCACCATGCCATTTTGTCCTCTCAGTTTGGCTTTTTGCTACCTTGTAATAAACTCTATCACGTTTAGGTTTACCTTTATACGTCTAGTCTTCTGTATTGAATTTTGCAATGACTCAAAAGTAACACTTTTCCATTAGAAGGAATCAGAATGTTCGCCGGTGTGAACATTGCACGAATTCGTGGCAAGCGCTGAAAAGAGAGATTCTGATGAATTGTAAAAGTTGTAAAACACGGACAACGAGACACACAAAGACGTCGCCATGATACTTCATGGATACGCCATGCAGTTCCGTAATTATATTACAAACTGTTCTTAAAATACTGATTTTAAACCCTCTCAGCGTTAAATGTAAAACCAGTATAACTAGATCGACAAACCAAACGGATGCAAGTAGAAAGTAATAGAGAAGAAGGTGGATGGATGGATCACTTAGACTAGACAATATTCTAAAAATTGAAACTAAACGTAGTGAGAGAAACATAACTAAAATTTGTCGTCTTGTCGTCTTGTCAAAAGACAATGGAGTTAATTGATCACCCCCCCCCCCCTATAGGACTTATCCCCAAGGCTATTCCTAGCTCCCAAGTTATTTTTAGCTGTGGTATCCAGTTCTCGCGCGGATGAAAATATATGTGAAGCCACTGGGACTCTGCTATCCCTCACGCATGGGATAGTGATCTGAAGATGACATAAGTGGGCTTGCTTTGTGAATCAGCCTTATTTGGAGGATTTTCTCAGTCTAACCCTCTATCCTCTTATTCTTCTCTTGTCACCAAGACTCCTTCATTGACTTCATAATTTATTTTACAGATAGAGTCACATTTTAGATGAATCGACCTAACTACCTCCAGGAAGGAATGAAGTAATTATTCTTAACCCTTATTTGGCCTGTGCTTCAGTTTTTTCGTTCCGCAGGCGAGGGATTTGTCTCCCCCACCCCTCGTACATCTCCAAAAGTATTCATACTTATTTGGTATGTAAAATAACCGAAATTGTTTTCATAGTGAAATTACGTGTCAATCATGACGTCACAAAAAAGCCAAAATGATGTAACTATTTAACTAGTGTAGCCAAAGCTATGAAAGTGCTGCGGAAATTGGGATATTGTTTGCAAATTGAAGTGGGGATTTTATAGAGCTTGTGTAGAAATGGTTGTCATCAAGTTATTTTGTTTGGTCAAGTCTCAGAAATTGTTGAGTAAGATGTGGTTATATTCAATTCATGATGTCATCTGTTACAGCGTTTAATTTTAAAAATGTCTGCCTTTTTGTCTCCGCCATCTCAGATTTCAAGTAACTCACAACAGCCCAAAAGTTATCAAAAATTCAGGGAAAATATGGAATACAAGATAGTATTATCATAAAATCTAAGTTCGAACAAAAAAACAGAAATTTAAGCTTATAAACCACCATATTTGGGTAAAACATTCCTTGACATTGTTGTCATAGAAATGTCAAGCCACGTAACAGTTGTGACCCTAACATGTTCCCTGATGTGTTAGGAAACGTCATATAGTTTGAGCGCTATAACCTAAGTTGTTTACGTACGACAAGATTGAGAACGGAGTCTGTCCTTGAGAAGAAAGCAAACAACCTTAGACATGATAAAGGGTTAAAGATTTCTCCATCACCCCATTTCGCTGACATAGTTTTGCCATTTTGTTGTCGTGAATAAACATGGCGGATTATCTTTCAGCAGGTACTGAGTTAAGGTCGCAAACTCGTTTGGGTGTTGTGGAACACTGGAAATAACGCGTTTGAATTAATTTATAAACGAGGCTGGAACCTTCACGAACATATTCAACGTTATAGAAGGAAACATTCACTGAGAACCACCTTGAGCACATTACAATTAATCTGTATTTATTTGTTAACTTGACAGATAACATGCTCATACTTTACTAGACGAGCATTTTGACATTATTTAACATATTTATATAGTCCTCATTGACCATCAGGCATCAGTGTCTTCAATTTATACGTCATTGATTCTATTTGTCACCAGTCTTCTGGAAGGAGAAGTCGTCTGTGCGCTTACTTGCTCCTGACTGACATGGTAAGACTGCGTCACAGAAACTCTTGATGAGGGCCTGCTGCTGTTAAAAATAACTGACGATTGTTAATCGAACGTTGAAAATGAAAAGCACATTTTCTCTTTTCATCCACAAAACAGCCTACTTATCTATAGCAGACATCATTGGCATTACAGTAATATTTTCAGCTTTAAATCAGTCAAAAACAACTAAATTCAATGTTTCAGTTACTTCAAAATATAGCCTTTTGTAGGATGTTATATTACATATTTCCAGTAATTCGTCGACTAACAATTAAGTTAATTAATTAATCTTTTAATCCATTTATTAAATAAAATGTTGTAACTGTTCGTCATGAGTCGGTGTCTTCAAATGACCAAATAAGGTCTAACAACATTCACCGTTTCTCCTTAATTCTGGCTTGTTGTAATTCTTGGCTCCTTTAAACTTTATTTATAGGCTGCAGTTTCATTTAAAACACAGACACCTTTGAAGCTTTTATTACTGCTAACACCCTTGCTACTCTCCTCTAAAACAAAGGAGACTGACCACTGAATTTTCAGACGCCAAGGACTACTGAAGTTCTTCTTGCATGCAAGGAATATATTAACGCTTATCAGCATGAATTCTACGAGTTATGATATACTTCTATAGCCGTGGAAATAACAATTAGTCAACACCGCGAAGCAAAATATTTACCTCTTTACAGACGAAGGGAATCGACATCTTATCTCTTTTTCCAGTTCGCGATCCTGGTACAAACGCTTCGCTTCGCAGCACTAAAGTTAGAGCAATCAATACTACAACAAGAGCAGAGAT
This sequence comes from Micromussa lordhowensis, assembly GCA_964020085.1. NCBI lineage: Eukaryota > Metazoa > Cnidaria > Anthozoa > Scleractinia > Lobophylliidae > Micromussa > Micromussa lordhowensis. The sequence continues at coordinate 25,085,249 of OZ026606.1, forward strand.
CCTTGTAGTGTTCATTTTTGAGTTTCTATCAAAGAACATCAAGGAAATGATGAACAATGAACAGCAGGTTTACAGTGCTGAGTTTTATACCGTGCAATTCAAGTGCCAGGAAACTGGTGTTTTCAACACCCTCGATATTCAGAAGGAACGATTAATGGATGAAAACAATAACGAATCCATTACCCGTTGTATTTTAGGAGAAACCTGCATGGCAGTAAGTCATTAATCAACCAAATACAAAGCAATATTTCATCTGATGTGTGGAGGCTTTGATATCACCGTTGGTAATCTAAATGCTTTTATATAATGGCTGTTTTATGAAATCACTACTCAGGAATATTTTTGTCGGGTAATACTTGTCATTTACACGCTTCTGTACATTTCAATTGCGATAACCCCTGAAATATCCCCAAGCGGCACAGTTGCTGGCATTGCAAAAAGTCTCGGAAATAAATGAAAACAATGCCTTCGGTATTTGGAAATCTTCATTGTAATATTAATTAACGAACATGATTAGTTGGGAAATCAGATTATGAAGTTTGTAAACAGCATTATTCTCTTCACCTTGGACGTTTTTAATTGTTCATTTTTGTTGAAGATAATAGTGGCAAGATTGACAGATACGCTTCTGTACATTTCGTGTGATTTACCTCGCTTTCGGAAAATTTCAGTAAAATTTATGAATTAATGAATGATCTGTGAAATGGCTGTAAGTATTCTTTGTCATTTTCCTACAATGATATTAGCCGTGTACATCTTGGCTTTAATCTTCGTTTATCAACTACTGTTGAACACTAAAGGAAACAGTAGATAGAATCTTTCACTCGTCCCAGGAATGGCGTAACACAGCCAGGAAATTAGCATGATATAACAAAGAAAAATGAAATAAAAGTGCAAATACTATCGCCACTAAATACAATTTTTTCTCTCGGCTAACAGAAAAGACCTTTCACTATAAATTTCTAAAATAGAGAGCAATAGTTAAGACCTTTCAAAGTTCCTATTCATGTGGAATTTGTAGCGCCACAAAACGTTAAAATGAAGACAATTCACGGACTGCAGTCATCACGTTTTGAAACTTTATTGAACACTCAAAGGCAAAGCATTTTGTCGGACAGAAGTTCAGCCAACTCTCCAGAAAATAGAATAACTTTGGGCTGCACTTCAAGCAGCTCTTAAACTTTTCTAATGCTCTCCAGATAGACGTGTGGTAAGCATGATCCGATTGTTACTAAATTGACAACCATGAACCTAACGTCCATGTAATAATCTATATACCATAAATAAAAAGATATAATCAGTATTTTATAAATCATGCACTGGTATCAACTGAAAAAGATGCAGGTGTAGTTATATCTTTGATGAAAGAAAGTTTAAAACATTAAAAGAAGCTTGAAGTATGATAAATGTTTTAAAACAAAGTAGTACTTTTTTAAGTGTAGGCGTGGTCAATTAAATCACCCACAGAGATCTGACACCATTTTTTTTCAAACCATAACAAATCGTTCGGATGTTTTAGTGGCATATTTCATACTAGTGAATCAAACATTGAGCACTACATTTATAGTTTGTTAATTCGAGGTCTCGTGCATGGATCTTTGTATTACCGTGTGACCAAAATATAATATTATGGAAAAAAAAAAACGCTAATGTACATCTGTGCAGGGGTCCTAAATTTTAAGTTTCAAATCGAATCATTACCTCTAACGGATGAGATACCAAAGCGAGATAATATTAGTGATTAATTTGCTGACGAATTTGGCAAAAGGTCATTACACTTAAGCCCAGCCTATTGTAACCAAGTGATTGCTTTCTCGAGATAACAAATACTAAAGAATTGCATGACTGTTTTATAGCTCGTGATTTACATCAGTGGTTGTTCTTCCGAGGTGACAATAAAGAAACGGTATGAATTACTAGGGAAGTTAAGAAAACACCCTGTTAGAACCATTTTTAGACTATTTGAACGTTTTTCAAACATTTTTCAGAAAGCGTACGCTGAGATCTTTACCTATATCACTCGAAAGAGACACAAATCGAGCACAAGTTGAGGACGTTATGATGGCACGTCAAAGGCAAATTTATCTTTTGATGATTTCTTTCCCTTGCAGAATAGAAAGAAAGAACATAAAAAGTATTTTCTCTTTGTGTTTCCATTGAGAAAAGCTGCGAAAACAATCGCTTGGCTTCATGTTCCCACGGCATCTTATCCTTCTCCAAAACTTTCCTGTTTCTTTCTGTAAGTCATCAGAAACGCACAGAAACGCTTTCCATTTCTTAAAAGACTGAAGAGTTTAGCAATATTTCTAATGCACATTCAATAATGTCCAATTTTTTGGTTCTGAAAATTGGAAAAATGTAAGAGTTGCACGGTAACTAGATCATGATGCGCTCCAGATTCAGCTTTCATGTCGATATTGCCCAACACTTGAGGAAGGAAGGGAACAACGTAAATGACCTGGTGCAAATAGACGCTACGAAAACAATCAAGAATATTTATACCGTAGAGTATTTACCGGCCAAGGGAAAGTCAAATTTACTCATTTTATCTCTCAGTTATTACGCGCGCTGTGATTGGTCAATTTAGCGGGCCGTATTCTACTGTACGGCCCGCTAAAATTTAAAGCTGTTTTTGCTGCCAAAATGTTTCGTGATTTATCGCCAAGTGTTCTTAACATTTATAGTAAGTAAAGGCTTAAAACTCTTTTTTACTTCTAACATTGTGCATTAAAAAGAGTCAGTTAATAACGTTTCAAATTGACTCGTTATGATTTTGACCTGCGTCCAAAAAAATTGAAGCCGTTCCGCGTGAATAGAAATCGTTCCCGATGCCGGCAGACATACAGTAGAGATATAATAATTTTCTCACTAACCTCGTCTTCTCGGTCCGTGCTGTAAGTTATGGATCCTCCTTTTTCCCCTTCGATTTATAAATCGATGAGGAAAAAACTCTCGGTCCGTAACTTACAGTATGGACCTCGAACTAGGCTAGTAAGCAATTTAGTTGACAATTCTGTCCAAGGGGGAAAGGTGCAATGAGGTTAACCCTATGTGCAGCACCAATCCGTGAGACAAGGCGAGACCACAACACCGGGAACTACGTGCCCTACTCTTTTCGGTAAGTGTGTGGGGTTTTTTAACGTCCCCTGCTAACCATTTAAAACTGAAGAGACGGGGCCTACGGGTTTATACTCCTTATCCGAGACGATTTGTATTTTATGTTCGTTGATTAACTGGCTGCAGCTTTATTTAGTATTTTACTACAAAGAGATGTGATCACTGATGTAATAAACCAATCTCGATATATTGAAATTCAGCCTAACACAATAGACCTCAGCACGAGGCTTTGGGGAATAAACCCCACAAACCCTGTAGTTATTCCCCAGAGCCTCGTACTGAGGTCTATTGTTTTAGGCTATCAAAATTGGTCTATTACAATCACGTCAAGTCGAGTAATTCAATTTTGCATTATTTTTACAATATAAAGAAGTTGGGAATTTACATAATTAGTGAAGATATTTAGCGTGTAATACGAGATTAAACTGTGGTATGGACTACCACTCGAAGGTGGGTGAGACTGGGTAGTCACGACATTTGCTATTCGCTCCCGCCCCCCCTTCCCCCCTAAACAAACTCCCAAGGTGCGATTCCATGATTTCTGGAGACCGATGTACTGACTGATGATGAAAGGGAAAGTAATAAAACCGACTTGGTTAGTCAGTCAATGCTTTAAAACGTAACAAGATTAAACAACAGACGATAAGTGATTTGCAGAAGTTTTATTCTAAACAACATTTTTTACACAAATACAAAGACATCTGCAGTAAATTTTAAGGCTTGGCTGCCTGGCACTTCTGTTCGCCTTGCTCTTCCTGCCCTGTTCAATCACCAAGCAAATAAAATTATTACAGAGTTTGAAATCTGTAAATTAGCTAAACTAAAATGAAACGAATAATTTTAGAAAATATTTTACAATTAATTTATGATATGACTGAGAAAATGACTTCATTGTGATTACCTGAGAGCAGGCTCAGACAAGGCTCAAACAATTAAGGATTACACCGCTCGTGATATCTTTCAAATTCCACTCTCCTAAAGGCTCGTGCAATTTTGAGAGAATTTCCAAATATTACTCATAGGGTCAGTAGTTAATAGGCAGCACTCGTGTGCATACGATTACTTATTAGTTTACTATTTAATGAGCGGTAAAAATGACAGATAAGGACTGAAACTCTAAATAGGCTAGAATAGACCAATAATAAGCCCGAATGATACTGATAATAACTTTATTGGAAGACACAAAATACCAGTTAAACCAGCTTTTACATTGTGGTGAGTGAGTGATTACAGGTAACGAGTCTTTTGTCAAGAATTGTACATCTTGATTTACATAGCGAAGGCGGCTAACGATTCGGATTGGTGTTTTAGGGGAGGCTATTTTCCGAGTATGCGAGCCCGAGCCTCGAGGCGCGAGTCTCTTTTTGCGAGCCCCGAGAGATTTCCGCGAAAACAAAATCCCCCAAAAGGCATTATGGACAAATATGGTATTTATTGCATGCGGTCCTCGTGTGTTCCGCACTGTTTTTATTTCTACCTTAATAGCGGATTTTAATGAAGTAAACTTGAGTTACGCAGATATTTTAGGACTGATATTTTGCCCATTTTGCTCTTGAATTACCACAATTTGGGAGCTGCAAGCGAGGTAAACGTTTGCTAATTTGTTTTTAATTTGCAAAGAGTTGTACGGCCTTTCAAAGAGCGAATTTTCACCTTATAAAGTCTTATAGCGAGTTGAAGTGTCAATGAAGTACATAAAGGAATTATATTCCGGCGGGATTATCGGGATTAAAGCAAGCTTTCAACTAAACTGATCAGTAGCGATTATATAGAGCGATCATATGACTCCATGCAACTAAACACTCTCTTATTGTTGTTTCAATCTTACATAAGCTAAGCTTACATTTCTCGTGTTTCACCGCCATGATGTGGGTAAGTTAATCAGATCGCTGCCGAGCGGACGGGTTTTATTCCCAAACTTTTAAGTTGCTCGAAAGAAGCGGTCGTCCAGTCTTTTGACTTCACCCGCGAACCATTTTTTCTTGTTAAATTATGAGTCTGGTTGCCCTAGGGAAAAAACAACGGGAAACCGGCAGCCAATTTATGTTTACGATATATCATGTTGATAATGACCTATAATCCGCTAGATGAAATTAAATTTACAGACGGAAAAATTACTTGCCCACAATTTCACATACGAAAGAAAATTGATTTTTTTCTTCTCCTGTCAAGTGTAGCTTTACTGAGAGCAAAAAAAAAACAAAGAATAAAACAAAAACAAGAACAAACAAAAAAAAACCAGTGGCTAGCAAAAATAGGCTCGCGGCTCGCGGCTCTTAGACTCGCAAATTAGTTGCTCTCATTCGATGTACTGCGAAAATTTGAAAGCTATGATTTTTAGAGAGTTGATTGTCAAACACTATTTCATCATTGCTTATTACATTTGATAGCAAGCGTTCAACTCGATAAATGATTATCCTATGAAGCCACATGTACAAGCGCAGTCAGAGATTAAGACTGTGGTGACGTCACGGGGATGAACCTAGTTACACGTACAGATAAAATTGAGCTGAAAAAAATGTCTGTAACACAGGGATCACTATTACCGTCCCCAACACCACTTTGAGGACATTCGCGTCCAAAAAATGTTCCCACGAACAGATTTTTAAAACGTTTTCATACAGTTAGGTAAAGATCGACTTTTGCCAAAAAGGCCAAGAAATGAAGGTCACTGACCATTTAAGTGAACAAACTGCAACTGAAGTTACCGCAACTGGTACCAAGCCCTATACTTGCTTATATTTGTTCTTTAGCGTGCGCACTTGATGTATGACGTGATGCGATGCTGCGACGAGAATTACGTGCGCTGTAAGGATGCGATAAAACAATGGGCGCGAACGTCCTTAATAAAAGTTTTCATTTTAATTGGCTATGCGCACTTGTTAATTCGCAAATACAGGTTGACGTGCAAACACACTAAATAAAATCTAATTCAGCTGAATTTCATTACAAATCTCTCCGGGTGTAATTTGGACGAAAGTAATCATAACGCCAGGGGTATGAATTTTGAAAAATAGTTCAAGCAAAACTTGCCAACTAACCCTGCCACAATTATTAAAATGATAAAGGCCTGCTTTTTCACTACGAATAAGACAAAAATGATCACTTTTCACCAAGTTTGAATACTAACCTTTGTTACGTGCTGGCGCATAGTCTTTTGAAAGATCAATTGATTGCCTCTATCAAACTAAATCTGTATAGGCCAACAGCTGAGAACCCCGCCTCTAATTCAATATGCGATAACAATTTGTGATGTACAAAAGTAATTGAGATGCGTTTTTCACTTGTAGTACAGACCCAAGCAAGAATTGTTGATAAACTGAATTTCTACTTTAATTAAAAAAGTCTCTCTTCTTTCCTCTTATGTCTTTTTGATTTAAAACAAATCGTCCATGATCCATTATTCAAACTGCTGGAGTTTTTCTCAGATAAACTGGGTCAATATTCCTAAAAGTTTCTCCTAAGCAGGATAACAGATTTTATCTCCTTTCCGAAACTTTGTATGATTTCAACATCGCGAGAAAAAAGCGGAAAGGAGGAGGAGGAGATGACAGTGATTATTTATAAAAAGGAGTGCCCTTACAGCCTGAATATTGTTCACGTGTACTAAAAGGTACGCACAGTACAAAACGATAAGAAACATGATATAGAACTGATGTGATCACGAAAATTCATCTCCGGTGTCTGGGGAGCATTTCATTAATGAATTTAAGTGATAAGCTCGTTCGAGTGAAAGTGGCCAACACCGTTAAGAATTTTCGGAATATTAGCTTTTCATAGCAACTGTCTTTCAATTTACAGAAACCATTTGCAGTAAGAGATGAAGGATGAAAATGAGAGTGAAAATCATGCCAATTTTTTAGACTTGGTGAAAAGATTATTGGATTACTGGTTCTTGTTTACAGCCAGCTTCAAATAGAAGCGATCTCCATTTCAGCGACGTACACGTGATTCATTTGGACGTCTATTCAATTATAAAAACCCGGGAAAGCGAAACGTTTTTTTCCATAATAGAGAACTTGAACATTGACGACGGCCCGAGAACAACGCCCAATAAAAAATGAATTTATATTCTACCTTTGAATTCGCAATTGTCTAGATCTGTCCGCTTATTAGTCTTAGAGCTTGCTCAAGTCAAATATGCAATGCCAGCGTTCAATTCTAAATGAAAATACGAAAAATTAGCCTCCTTCGTTCATTTTCTCCAAAATACGCAGAACTTAGTCATTTCACATTGTTGTTGTGCAGACGACGACAAAGAAATATAAAAAGATTTATAACGCACGTGCACAGTCATTGTTCTGCTGCTCATTAAAACGTTTGTAATTTGGTGGCGTTCTTGCGAGTTGTTGTTACCGTCGCGGTTTGCTGAAGCTCGCTAATGTCCTTGTTCAAAAAAAAGCTGAATCTGAAAGATGTAACTGACAAAATCCTCAGGTTCTGACAATTTATAAGCACACATGGTAACAACACTTGAAATTAACATATGAATGGAGCCTTCTTGTTTTGGCGCTCTTAACTTTCCAAGGATCAGAAGGGATTCCACAAGCCGAGGGCTGACAACGAAACAGATGTTTCCCTTGCATAGCGGGGACAGAGCTGGATTATGTTTCTTTAAAAAAAATTTCATGGGTGTTTTTTTAGTATTCAGGCGTATTGTCTCAGTAGAAAGTATCCACAATTAAGCCACATGAGTTGGAGCCAACTTTAACACGTGTCTGAAATTTCAGCTTTCTATCGCTGGTGGATTTCGATAAACTCTGTCAAGCTAAGCATGGTTATGTTGCGTGGCGTGAATCAGTGTTGGGAAAAATGTCAGATTTATAAAAATTTCCAAGGTGCTTTAATTTTTTTAACAAAATAATTTTTCAATGGAATAATGTCTGCCATTAGTGACTGCACAAGCTCTCAGTTTTCCGTGATATTGCAGCTACCAGTAATGTGTGGCGACAGAGCTGTGACGTTGCAACTTTCGGTATCATGCTAGAAAGTGATGGAGTTTTGTAAGATTCTGGAATACTGAAAGTAATCTCCTTTGTCCATGCAAAGTCCGAGACAGATATTACTAGCCTAGAGCAGACATATTTAAGAATTATATGGGATTCTCAGAGAGAATTTTCATGCAAAAGAATTTCAACTTAAGGAACGGTCTATTTCACTTGCAAAGGGTTACAACCTTTCTCTAAGTACGCCCTATAGGGAAACACAATGAATAATTAAAATCAGATTGAGTGTAGAAATTTTTTTTGCGATTCAGATGCAGCAGAAGTCATGCATGTGTCTTAAAATGAACCATGGAATGGACAGCTCATCAACAACGCTGAAACAGCTGGCTAAGCTGGCTGTCTATTGCCTTGTAAAAGTTTGCTTTTCATTCAAACTTGTGAAGACAGTAGAAAAATTGAAACTGAGTAAGTCAATGAAAACGTTGAAATTCTAAAAATATACATTGCTGAGTCTTCACATCTCGCTGATTGTAGCTATCGATCGTTTGATGCCTGACTCTCCCGCATATTTGCACTGTTAGTCTTTTATTCATTATCCCCGAATTTCTTTCATTATCACCACAATTTTCGTGAAAGTAAAAATGTTTTTACTCTTCTTTTAAGTAGAGGTTGTCGCCCAGCTCGTGTTACCATGTACTGACGCCGGGAGTCAATGAAAGCGTTTCCGCGACTCTCATCTTTGGTTGTCATTCTATCAAGACTTAAGAGCCAATTGGAATCAAATGAAAATATAGAATAGTTTTAACGTTCTTTTTGTATAACATCTAGATGAAACTTTCAAAAAATTGCCTGCAAGAACAGCAAGGGAATACAAGTTTTATCAGTCGTTATTTCCTGGGAAGTTTATTGAATGAATAGTATATCATAAAATACATCGTGAATCATGGACAATCTTGATATTATTACTTTTTTTGTTCTACCTTCAGGCTCACAGGAAGGTTATCTTTCTGTACTTATCAAACCTGCTAACGCCAGGATATTAAACTTATCTTACAACGTACAGCAAGGTTTGGCTGACATTCTGTTTCCTTTCAAAAGAGTGTAACTATATGATCGATACTGTTTTAGACTATGGATTATTAACAGTTTCGTTGTAGAATACTCTACGGAATCCGAAATTTAAAGGTTACAAACCTTGAAAATACTTCTTGCAATAACAGAACTGATAGTAAAGATGTTAGATCATGTGGCAATAACATACTCAAATCATTTACATTGACACATGAGCAAAACTGATATACGTTTATTTTCTTCTGATGTTCAGAAAGAACGCACAGATAAGCGAAGACATTCCCTAGTATCGTTATGACTTAACCGTAAGTGTAGTGGCACCATTAAGTATGCAAAATGCCTTGTTGTACTGGTGTTACTAAATAAAAGTTTGTAAAAAAAGGTTGGTTTTGTATAAAAGTAAAGGATTAAAAATTGGAAATCATGAGGCATTTTTCTGTTTATACGTTTTATATATGTATTTTCTATAGTATCATCATTAATTTTATTTTAACAAAATGCAAACACGAACAGAGTATAGTGTGTCGAACACTGAAATATGACGTAAAATAACTCCCATAAACAAATAGCGTTGTTATTCAACAATCCTAACATATATTCTATAGAAAGAAAGTTTTCTAGTTAGATATAAAACCCTCAATACTACATAGTACGCATATAATATTACAAAAATTACTTTGTAGTGGATCCCGCCCCATTTTTCCAGCCAAAACATTATTTTTTTCACTCATTTTAAACTTTTTTGCTTAAATGGCGAATTTCACGGTAAAAAAGCCTTGCTCGGCGAAGAACTAAGCTAAAACCTTTTACTCTTTAATTAGAACTCTGCTGGTTTATTCGAATGTGGATGAGTGCATCATTGGGCCGTAGCTATAAAAGAATTATGACTGAGGTAAATAATGTCCATGAAAAAAGAGTGACTGAGGCAATGTCTATCAGAACAGCATGACTGAGGCACTATACAAAGTTAAATTATCTTCCTAGGTATCTAGGGTGTTTATGATGACTGTAAACAACAACAAAAAAAGAAAGAAAATGAGCCAGGCAAGTGCCTCGGTTTGTTCGTTACTGGCTACGTCACTGATTCATTTTTTTTTAATATTTTTTTTTTAATTAAAATCACAGTACTTCTTGTTATTCATGATACATGCGTGAACACGATTACGCTTCTCTCACTAACGTTATTAAATCGGCAAAGATTCATGTGAGATTCAAAATTACTGCTTATTGCTTACTGCCTACTTTAACACGACTTCAAGTTTTCAAAAGATACTTATGGTGATGTGCGTTTTTTTTTAAATATATATAAAAAGGGAAAACACTTTTGCGCGCTCGTTAGTTTACAGTTCAAATTACTTGTAACCGGAATAGTAAAAAAAACTTTTTATTGTTCGCTTTGTTTAAAGAATGGGAACGAAATAAGTATGAAAGTAAAAACACTTAAGGTTCAAGTAGATTGGGTGCTTTGCGTGTCAGTATTTTTAAAAAGATTTAAGTTTCTTTGCCCTAATGTTCTCTACCAACTGAAAGTAATAGATTCAGGGAGGAAGGTCAAGTGATAATTTGTAATATTCCATTTTTAAGCGTATGTGTCTGATACCTTGTGTATAGGTTTCATTTGGTATGAGGAGTTAATTTAAAATGGGTGACAGGTTACAAGAATGAACCACAGCGATTAAACAGAGAGAGAGAGAGAGAGGAAGGAAGACTGGCAACTCATGCTGTTTGGTTGCACGAGTAAATGTCCAACGATTTTGGTCAGCTTGCCTTTGTTTTGACAGACAAAAAAGAGAGATTAACATGTAACAGTGCACACAAAGTGAAGTCACTTCCGTGTTTTTCTTTCACGTTATTCGTCAAGTTGACTTCCACATTTTTCACAGCAGGACAAACACAAATCAAGATTATTTCATCGTACATTATTTAGCACCAGATAAATCTTTATTCAGTTCAATTCTGTCGGTGCCACTAAGTCTATAAGTTTCTACACGGGGAACTGGACAAAGATAACTGTCGTGTGATAGAGCAAGACGTGAAACATTTTTACAGACGACACGACATTTAACTTTGGGTAGAAAGCTTTTTACCATTCTCTCTCTCGTTCGCAATTGTTAGCCAGTTCTCAACAGGAGACTCCGTCTCCAACTAATTAATAGCCTCATGTCTCTAGAGATATCTTTGTCAAAACGAAAATATTTGACCTCTAACCGAGGATTCTCTCGGATTTTCTTTAGATCATATCGAAATGACAACTCTGAGATTTTTCAAGGATTACAGATAATTTGCCTCTCTCCCAGTTTTTATTGCATGATTTTGTATTCCAATACACAAAAAGAGGAAAAGAATAATATTGTATCAAAACAACCAGTAATATGCTGATTCCAGTTTACTGTGTTGACTTTCTAGTAAAAACATCACTGATAAATCACTGCTGTACTGCATGCATTCAAATAAATGTATGTTCGTTAATTTGGTTTCTTTAGTTATTTGAAGCCCGAGGTCAAACTGAATGTTCCCGACCCACTCATGCAAACAAAACTACAGTAATTTATGGACGGTATCAGCACCACGAAATATTTCTTTGCATTTTTCTGTAAAATCAAAGCTTTAAGTGATCCCTCGTCTGAAAGTATAGCCTTAGATAAATTAAGTGGTCCAATATTGCTAACTAAAGTGAATTCCAAGACGTACAAAATCAACTAACAAACCACTTAAAGCTGAAAGGCCAGCCCGTAGAGACTAAATATCATTTTAATTTCCACAAGCGGAAGGCCTAGCACAGATTGACGCAAATTTACGAAGATAATAAACTTTCATTTTGACCAATTTCAAACATCTAGCTTTCACGGCTTGATAAATATCATTTGTTAAAAAAATTCTCCCCTCAGGGCTGTGCTTGTGAGATACCGCTAATGATAATTCCCACGGATAACGATTATTAACGCGGTAGAATAACGAACTGAAGAAAGCGGTGTTGTACTTGACAGTTTAGTGACACTAGATGGAAGTTTCAAAAAAGTGATAATCTCGTTGTTGCAATAGACTTGCAATGCAATAAAATGATTACCGTCTAACTGCGAGCAACGGGAAATAAAAAAGGAAATAAATCTGAGATTACAGCGGAAATCTACTCATGTGACCACATTAGTAATACGTCGGTTCATCTATACGCAGTTGATTTTACTATCTCTACATCTTGTGTTTTAATTTGTAGGAAACAAATTCCGGTTGACGAGTGCACGATTTGCCTATAAAATGAATCGCTTTTGTTTTGTAGTCTTGCACATTTGTTTGAAGAGAAACTTTCACTATCTGCTTTCGAATTTCTCCAAACAACTTAACCTCAAGATGAATTGCAAGTTAGTTACTGTAGTCCTTGTAGTGGCAATTCTTATGTCAACGTCTCTTCAAACCGAGGCTTTCACCATTGGAGCTGGTGGTGGTTTAAACGGTAAACGCCAGCTAGACAGCCGCGTAGAGGTAGTGTCTTTTGCCTTAACTTCAGTTCACTATTTTCCAGCTACCTATTGAGATTAATTTGAAATTTGTACAGTGGAGGCTGCGTTAATTTTTTTGTGAGACAGACTTAAAATGTGCGAGAATCACTATTGTAAAGTCACAAAAAACGTTTCTGATTAGTTTTGAAACGTTCCGAGGAGTTTTAAGCAGCAAAATCGATGAATATAGGCAGGTTTAAGTTTGTGCGTATATATTGAATGAAATGGTTTTCGCGCCGTTGTACCATTTTATAAATTACATACGTCCACTAAGCGTTGGACACCTATAATTAAAAATAAATTTGATACGGAATTCAACTTCTGCCCCTTTTACGTCGATTGGTGTCGGACAGAGTTTAACATTGATTACGAAATTGTTGTGCATATATTTATAAACCAAGTGGCTAAATTGTGAGACGGTTGGCTAGTGACATGGATAACCTTATTCATAACCTTATAAAATAGTTAATTTTAATTGATACGATTGTTTTATTTCCAGATTGAGAATAAATTGCTGCAAATGTGTACCGTAGCTGCGACTGTCTGTAGAGCACCAGGCACAAAGCGAGAAATGGACTCAAGGCAATAACAAAGCAAAGATGCTAGTGGGAACCAATCCTCTCCCGTGAAAGACACCGAAAGTTCCGAATAAAACGCTAAGATGATTCGCTGTTCAGAAGATGCTTTAGTTTTGAGGGTTGTGAACTATTAGCAGTTACTAATATTTGACAAGCACCTTCTCAGAAAATGGGCCAAAATTAATAAATTGCGCAATGCAAGGAATCGTAAACAAATTAAATTGTTGTGTGTCACTCTAGTCACTTTGTACTTTGATAAAAATCATGGCATGTGATCCTGGCCCTGGACAAGTCATGAGAAGGTCAAACCTAAGCTATTGAGAAAGTAGAACATGTGACCTGCTGTGATCGTTACGGACCGCTAAGGCCAAGAGAGCATGAAGAGTAAGAGAGTTGATCCTCTATGAGAACTCATCCTTATAAGGTTATTTCTAGATCACTCCCAGTGTCGGAACTCCCCGGAAGATCTAAAAATAACTAATCCTGTGACGCGGATTTTGCTTACGTGGACAGCTCATGAGGCCTAAAACGCGTTTTCATCCTGTGAGAAAACATCCGCCCAACACCTGGGTTCTATGTCTAAAAATAACTTGAGAAAGAATACCTTAGGAGTAAGACGTATGTGGGAGATAAACTATATTATCCTTTATCCCCTCTAGTTACAACATAAGCCAAATTACCTTTGCACTAGCTAGGGTACAACCTCCTCATGGAATTTGGGAGCAGGGTTGGTGCAGAGGTGAGAGCACTCGCCTCCCACCAGCTGTGGCCCGGGTTCGATTCCGGCCCGGTGTCATATGTAGGTTGACAAGTTGTTGTTGGTTCTCACCTTGCTCCGAGGGTTTTTCTCCGGGTCCTCCGGTTTCCTCTCTCCTGAAAAATCAACATTTCCAAATTCGAGTTCGATCAGGATAGAGGATCCGCATAAAAATCAGCTAGAGCAGAAGTGGTTTCCTCTCTTAATATTATCACTTCTTTATTTCGCCTTTTGACTCTAACTCGTCACTTCAGCCTGAGCTCAAGATAATAACCTTGAGTCCAAGCTTACCTCTCTACAATTAGCAGCTGGCGAGTGCCGAGTCAGAGTTTTGTTAAGATTTCGCTAAGCAACTGCTCGCGGCATTATGGCATGATAACGTTTTGAATACTCATGATCGCTCTTTTTTGGTTGATTAGATTACGAAATCAGAAACGTTATGAGTACTTCAACGAAGATCTGTCAAAAACATTTTGATGGAAGAATTTTCTGTACAGTTTCTAATGATGTGAAACTTGTTTGCTTCATACGGCTGGTTTCCACTGGCGCATAAGCATAAGCATAAGCCGACATACGCAGGCGCAGTTAGATGTTGATAATTAGCGCCTTTTTTGGAATTTTCCTAACAAAAGGCGCTAATTATCAACATCTTACTGCGTCTGCGTATGTCGGCTTATACTTACGCCTATGCGCTAGTGAAAACTAGCCTTTAAAGCTGATTGCCAGTCAGTACTGCACAGTCTCAGTACCCTAATGTTTATAAACGTTATAAGTTTCCACTCGATGGAATGCAAATCGATGTTATTCGTTACGAATCACATAACATATCTTTGAGGCCTTTCAAATTATTTTTCCAACAGCTTCCTTGTTTTTCAGCTGCGAAGTTGTTCATCACGCATCAAGTGATACGAGAAAGAACGAAGCATAACTTTGAATTTACTTCATGTAAGTAGTTGCGAAATGTTTACATTTTGTGATTTCTTACATGAAACAAAACAAAAAACGCAAACAAACTCTCGAGAGTGCGCAGTAGGGACTGGAAATCGTCTTTAAGCGGCGTGGCCCTACCTTGCCACGAATTACCAACGCAGTTATATTACATACAGACAGATTTAGCCAAAAACATGAAGTGTCTATCAATAAAATTCTTCCAGGCGAGTGAATAAAAAGTTAAATTCCAATTCAAATAGCACGTGCTAGGCCTAGGTAAGTTTTCTTCCTGCGCCAGAAGGTGGCAGAACACCTTAGATTTCCATTATTATAAGGCAACTTGAAATCATTGTATCTTAAAAAGAGTCAGTAGAACTTGCTTTTTCAAGATAAGGTGCTTATCAGTTGGTCATTAAATGTTTTCATCAGTCTGGCTCAAGCCACTTTAAACTATTTTCATCCTCAAAGAAAACATGGAAAAATACCTGTAAACTAGCTTTCAAGCTAAGTGTATATCCACGTTAAATAAAGCATTCTAATTTATCCATTCATTCATGTCTGCGGTGAAAAGTTGCTTCAGCACATACATGGAAATATGTCAATTGGTCTTACCAACATAAAATAAAATAAATACATAAAATAATTTATTTAGAGAGGAAGCCACATCAGCCTTAACTATTTTTCATTCAGGTCCTCTATCCTGGTGGAATTGGAATTTGGACATGTTGGTTTTTATGGAGGGAAGAAAACTGGAGAACTCGGAGAAAAACCCTTGAAGCAAGGCGAGAACTAACAACAAAATCAAGCTACATATGGTCTGGTCTGGAATCGAACTCGGGCCACAATGCTGGGAAGCATCGCTAACCTTGCTTGCCAAACTTGTTCCCAGTGTCTCTCTTCTTCCCAACCGATGAAACGAGGTGGGGTGCGGTGGAGGGCAGGAATAAGAAAGACCCTGGGAACGAGTTTGATTTTATCTTCAATAGATCCCAAAATTAACCGGCTTCCTAATTCTGCGTTTGGACGCCTGGTTTCTTTGGTTCCCTCAATCTGTTTAGTACAACGATAAGTGGTTAAAAAAGGCGGATTATATTTAATTTTAGCCAATCTTGTTTTCCTCCAATCGAAAAGACAAGTCTTGATTTGATTATTGTTATTCAAGTTTTGTTTCGAGGATGTAGCGTGACTGAGTTTATGGTGGAGGGGGAGAGACTTGAAATCCAGTGGACGCGGGATCGAGTCCACTTTTGACGGATAGCTGACGTTTTACAGCACAAGCGAATATGACACCTCAGAATCGTGTGTAAAAAAACCCTTAGCTGTTGCCTTCTTGACAATTGGGATTTTTTGACCTTTGTTTCTAATGTTCATAGGTTTGGCGCCATTAAAAAGTGTTCTAAGCCAGTTACCGAGAGAAAAAAAAAACCTTTTTTGATCATTACTGAAAAACTAGCACCTGGTCATTTTTAGTGACCTACGGTCTCCGTACAAATAAAAAGTTTCGAAATAGACGACAGTAATAATGGCATTAATGGAGGAGAATTTTGTTTGCTTAGGGTGAATTAATAAGAAAAATTGACATCATTTTGAGAAAAGAAAATGGCATTGCACTATATTTTCCAACAAATGCTGTTTGAACTGAGAAAAAAAGATTGTTATTTATGTAGAGCAGCGAAAAGGAATAAACTTAAATTCAGAATAAAACCTTTTTGTACATTTTAGCTGAAACACCTTGAGGGAAAGTCAGTGTTAAGATCTTTGTTTACATTTTGTATATGAAACTTAGATAAATTTGGGATATTTTTAAAAAATCTAGTAAATTAAATTAACGGTAGATTTTAACACCGCTTTCAGTTTTAATAGCAATCGTTATTCTGAAACATTGAAACGAGTTACCTTTGCTTTTGACGAACAGTTCAGTTTAAGTCGCCCTGGAATGTCTCATTACATGTAAATTGGATTTGGAACTGAATATTAAAACAAACGCTGCGAAGTTTATGTTATAGACCTTCCCCTGTGGGAAGTCTGTCTTCAATTAAACCGGATTCTATGTCATAGGAAGGTCGACAGCGACAGCTCACTAAAGCTTTTTCCCACACATTTACGAATTTTATGAAAAAATAATGCTGTAGTCGTGTACCCACAGACACATAAAGTGCTTTTAAATGCTATAATTACCAAAACAAATTGATCACGCCCTCAGTTTCTACCAAACTTATCCAAATTTTTCTAAATTTATTCGGTCCACAGCAGAATTTTTCAACCAGTGTTGCTTTCGGGAAAGCATAATTTCGATCATCCTATTTTGTAAACAAAACTGAGCTCCCTGGTTTATAAATTACATTTCATCCTATTTTTGGACAGTTTTTAAACCTAAACTTCGTTAATTTTTCATTACTAATAATCATATAAGAAATGTTTTGGTTGCTATTGATCAGTGATGGATTTATTCATATAACAAAAGCCTACATTTGATAAATTAAGGTATATTTTTAAAGTGTTATCGCGGCAAAATGAAGAGACTTTGTCTAAAAGACATTACGCATGCCACCTTGAGTGGTTTTTGAAAAAGCAGCCACAAATCTAGTTTATTTTTTATTGCGGTTCCAGCTTGATAATTACTTGAAAAAGATTTGACTAATTAATGTTTTTATCACCTCTGATGATTGATTAAAATGTACACACAAAAGTAGGAGTATATTTATCACAGACTTCAGTTTTGTTATTAATAAACGCAACGCGAATTTTATTTTCTTTACTTTATCACTACTTTCAAAATAAAATAAATAATAAAAAGAGTCAAGTCGTTTTTTTAGGAGAGGAAGGCTGCCTACCACGCCAAACTTCTTTCTTGAAATGAATGCTCTCCGGGGCAAACAAGGAAGTGCACTTCTAATACTTTATGTAATAAAAACAAATTGCACAAATCATTTATTCGATGCTAAACATTTTTGACAGAAAATAGATCATCATGAGCGTAGCAGCTGAGTAAACACACAGGCAATGATCATTTTGCAATTTTCTTTTTCTCTTAAGTGTAAGTGTTCTAAAACTGCATTATTTGCTTACCGATTTGTGGTAAATGTGTAGCTGGTATTTCATAACCTTTTACTGCTAATGAAGTTCAAACTGGGTGGTGTTGAAATTCAAAGAAGACATTTATTTATTACGAGCTTTTGATCTCTGTTGGCGTCCGGATAATCTCATACGTTCCTTCGTTATTGCGGATAATCTTATACGTTATTTCTTTATTTCTCCGTTAATAATACTTAGTTGGGTTCCCTGGTGTATAATTCCCAATAGCATTCCCTGGTGTGTAATTCCCAATAGCTAACTTCGTATCCTGTAAATTCGAGAAACGTCCCCAGACGAACAAATACTTTATCTTAACAGGTATAAAAAAATCTTTAAGATATAAAATGCCCAGTCAATCTTGATGCCAGAAGTTTTTTTGCATACACATTTGCAATAAGATTAAAAAAGTAGTTTGCGAATATATAACTATGTTTTGGGCCTTGATAAATCTCTCACAAATGGTAGCTCTCTAAAAGCTTTAATTTCTTTCTTAATATATTGTTTTAGAATTCACATTTAATAATTAGAAAACATAAGATGCTAGACTTAATGGCACCATAAAGACAACAAATTGCGGAAGTGCGCGCAGTTGAGAATTGAGTAGAGATCGTTGCATTTAAAACAGGCGGCAATAGGACCCAACTGACTTGTATTGCCGAAGGACAGTTCGCCCCTGTGCACCAAGCTACACACCAGGTCTGAGTCATTTATAAGATGAGTAACAAGAAGTATCTTATACTATGCCTAAGCTTTCATCTCCTGGTTATCTCGATACCTCAATGTGAGTCGTTTACCGCTGGTGCAGGCGGATGGTCAAGTGGGAAAAGATCGGATGTCAGTAAACAGGTATGATGTACAAATAGATAGTTTTATGTTTTTATGTCAAAAATAAAACGGGAAATGTTTACCCGTTGAATAAGTAGCAGTTAATGTTATTGTTTCTATCTCCAGATATAAAGCTGAAAAGTACACACCTTCAAAAAATAAACATTTTTATAACCCTTGAACATGTTGTTATTTCTTTGTTTCAGTCCGATTGCGTTTGATTTTTGTTTATTTTATAAAAATATTTTTTAACAACTTTCTGAGCACTGACTAACACGAAATGTATTCCATATAGTTATCACTACACAAGAGATTATCTCACAGAGAAGCACTGTAATGTATATTATTAAAAAAATTAGAAAAAGCGTTCACCAATCAAGCAAGCAGTGAGTTTGGAAGAGGAAATAAAATTATTTGGTTTGTTTCTCACAAAATAAACCCTAACATAAAAAAGTTTGAAGTAATGATTAAGGCAGTTGTTGTTTTTGTCGCCAGTTTTTTTATTAGGTGTTATCGTGTTTTGTCTTGAGGCGTTTTTGTAGCAAGCCGATGAATTTTTGAAATGACAAATATGACAATTCAGCACGTATTGCCGGCCTACCATTGATGAAAAACAGCGTGAAAATGCACGCCAGCCGTCCATTAGGAAAATGCGATAAGAAACATTAAACGCAATTGCGTTTTCTGGGCATTTAAATGAATACTTTTCCTGTGCGGTGATAAATAATGAAAGATGGAAAATTTTGAGGTCGGTGAATAAACATGAATGAACAAATACTGGCGAGCATGGGACAAAGAGTAACCAACAAACCCAGGCTTACAACGAGCGGAACATTTCATATTAAATAACATTTCACTAATAGTAGTAATTATATATCTATTAGCGTTGATATTCCATTTACATTCAAAAGTTCTTCGAAAGCGAGCAAAGCTTAGCCAGTTGGGTACATATAATTCAATTTAAACTGAATTAATGGAAATGAAAAGAATTATTGTTAACGCCAAATGAAAGTACGGTCAGAAGTTAATTCATGTGTCACGATGAAGAACAGGCCCTTAAACGCTTCTACGTGGTTAGGCTTCTGACCCTTAAACTAACCTTAACAAGGTGCATACCCGTTTGCTGCGAATGAAATTAATTATACAGCTAGTCGATAATTTTAATTCTAGCATAGAAAATTATCCGGCGATTAAAATCATATCAGAGTAACCTTTGGTTACTCGCCAGCTCCCTATGTTTAATACTAATTTACTTCGACGACGTTCTTGATGCGCTTTTGAAATCAACATTCAACTAATTGCTGATGTAAGCCCGACCACACTAAAAAAATTGATCGTTATTCGACCGTAAGCCGATCGACTGTTGGGGCTACCGATTTGAAACGATACTACATCAAAAACTCGTACCTTTTGGCCCACAACAACAGGTAACTCTAACCCTGTAGTTACACTTGTCGTGCACGCATTACATTAAGTATTGAGTTTTGTTTTAGACTTTTATTTGTATTTAATGCTACTGCTATGTTCCCAACAGAGCGATGTTGATCTACGCCTTGAGACCATTTGCTCAGCAGCAAGATCGTATTGCCCAAACAAGCCACCTTACGAAGAGAAGAAATCTGCAGAAGATGACAAGGATAGACCATTGAACAAACGATATATTCCCTTGTGAAGAGCGTCACAAATGAATAATCCTTAAATGTGTTATATGTATGACATGAGGACAGCAGGTTCAACTGAATATTTTTTATTATTTTCCTTGTTAAAGCTATCTTGTCAAAATTTAAAGTTGAAAGACTGGAAAACTGTCAATAAAACATAGCAAAGGAAAATAAGCAAACTTTTTCGTCTGAGTGTTGACAGAGCTCTGAGTAGGCATAAGAGAGTATTATCAACATCCAAATTCTCGACACTAACATTAAATGGAATGCATGCAAATTAGTAAAAAGAATTAAAATTTCCAGGTAGGCACGGAATAAATAAATCAAATAATCTCCTTAGAAATTAAATGGTAAGAAGATGTGATACAAATTGTTTGTTAAATCAGGGAACGCGGAAACAAGCCGAATAATTAACAATTATTGGACGAGGTTGAGCAAAATATCGTGATTTGACAGTGGCGAGCAGACCGATTATTTGCCGAAGCCGAAGTCTGAGGCAAATAATTGATCTGCGAGGCACTGACAAATCACAATTTTTTTGCGATAACCGAGTTCAATAATTGTTTTATCATTCGATTACCAGTTTTGTTTTCATGTTTTAATCGGTCTCATCGAACCGATCGACCATTTTTCACACAAGAATGTGGTTTCAATTACGCATGAGCAGAATATTATTTGCAGCAAAACACATATAGACGGTACTACGCATGAGCAGACCATTATTTGTAGGCAGTTATTTGCATGTCATGTGGTGGGTTCTCGTTCAATGAAAAGGAAGGAAAAATGCATCGAATGATAACAGCTTATCTTGAACAGTCCGGGTGCTAAGCTACGCTTTGCGCTTGTTGTCTGTGAATACAAATGCAGCACTTCAGTTATGGCTCATACAGTAATGTATCGATGGTAGTTTTCGTCTTCCTTGTCACCTATTTGCCTGCTACTAAAAAATTTTCTGTTCTCGAGAATATTTAACGGATTAGCCAAGAATTAAAATTTTAAAACCCCAACAAAAGTTCAGAAAACGCTTTTCTCCAGTGCTTATTTCAGGCATTTCACCTGACCACTTCCTAAAAGACGTCAACCTACTGATTAGGTATATCCTAGACTGCTCACTAAACATTCGCATCTTCGTTTGAGTCCTTATTAATTCTGTAGCAAGTAGGGCGCGGTATATTTTCTACATGAATGAGACGAGTTAATGTCGTATTTTTTTATTTTTATCTACCATAAACAAGTGTCGAAGTAATAATTGTGCGCATAATTCTTGATTGAAGGCTGAAAAGCAAAACTGCTAATTTTCACCACCATCGAGGCCCCATCTTTTAACCAGTCTGTCTGTCATTTGTCAGCCAGTTAACTGTCTGTTTACTGACTGACTGTCTGTCCGTTTCGTCTGTCTGTCTGTCTGTCTGCCTGTCTGTCTGTCTGTCTGTCTGTCTGTCAGTGCGGTTACGTTTTTCGCACATCCTTAGAGTTGGAAGGGATAATGATGCGCAGAACACTTTGTTTCCGACGTGAGAGAAACATGATCATTTTGTCTCATAATATATTACTACAGAAACACAACTTTTATGATATACCAGTAATCTTACCTTAGAGCCACTACAGCGGTAGCGGAAAACTGGTATAGTAACTGTCATCTTTGTCTTTCATATCCTCTCAATGTGTACTGCGCTAAAATAGTCATCCGTAAGGATAGTAGAACAAAACATTGACTAAGATAAGTAATTTCCGCCTCTGAGAACAATCGTTATGACTGCAGATTTGCTAATAAAAACGTGTTCTCAGGCCAAAAAGGGTCATCAAGCTAGGATTAGCTTTTTTGTCCAAAGAGCAGACCGCAGTCTATCAGTCTAAGTATTATGAGTTCACTAATGCTGGCTTTACAAGGTGCATTACTAGTCAGTTGTCTTCTTCAAAGTGTGGAAGGGTTTACGCCATGGATGCAGCCGAAAGGTGACTCTAGCAGTATTTATGTTCGCCAGATTAAGGTAAAAATATTTTTATGTACATCGTTTTCCATCTAAATTCAAACAGTGATTAGTAAATGTTCTCGGTCAAGAGATGGAGGAAGAGAGGGCATTTTTTTATGAAGTTAAATCCGAAAGTAAAATCATTGTGTTGCAGGTATTAGCACAAAGGGGGAGTCCATACCCGTAACACAAAACACAGCGGATTAAGCTTAGAGGAAATTTGACACGGAAAACCCTTGTAATAAACTGTCTTGAATAACCACTCCCCGAAACAAACAATGAAACAAAATGCAAATTTGGCAAGGGGTCGCTAACTAAAATATTGCTGGTATACGTGACAAGATCTGCCGTAAAAGATCTGATCAGCCAAAAGTAGAATACGATTTAGCTGGGCTGATATTACTAAGAAAGCTTAAGGCGACAACATTGAGTCTACACTGAGAGCCAAGATGGACAGCTGTTTCAACCTGACTAGGTTTTGTCAGCACGGTGTAGAATAGCAAAATAGAGCAACCAGAATGAAGGACAATTGTCCACAAGCAAATATTGAAAAAATTTACAAATAATGTAAATGAACATAATATGAGGCAAACCAGTTACATTGAATATTTTCAAATGGTTGCCTAGGACGTGACCTCGATAGCACCGAGATCAGAGTTAGTGGTCAGAATAGGGCCTGAAGTCCGGCGTCCTAACCACTGGACCACGCATCTCCTTATAAAAAGAGAGATTTAAATATTGCCGTTTTGCCTCAGGTGTCCTTTTTTTTTTAAGCATTTTGAGTTCTACCCATCAGTTCAAACTGATTTTGAAGTTACCTTCAATATAAAAAATGGAACATCCTGACTTCGCTTATTAATCGTAACACAACAAAGCCTTTGAGAGATAAGTGTGGGCTATTTATTAATCATAATAGACTGATGGTCCATAAAAAAGACAAACAAATTCTAAATACAAATGTCTCAGATTTACCAACGAAACACAAAGGAGCTTTCATTAACTCGTTGTAACAAGTTTGGGCATCCAGATTGAAAAGTCATCAATCGGTAATCATTAGACACCCATATCTTACTACTGCCTTGTTTTTCCTACCGCAGCGCCATCCCAGTCTCCATGAAAAGGTGTGCCTCTATGCAAAGGCCTATTGTCAGGTTGGAAACGAGGCTCGTGAAAGCGAGAGCTTCATTCTTGATGCTGGCACAGCCACGGAAGCTGAAGTTAACAGGCGTTTACACTCGAGCAGAAAACCAAGTACTCCACACAGATTGCAAACAAGATTAAATTGAATTACCTTGTTAACTCGTTTGTTGATCTCAAACTGATTTGTCTACTCACATAAATAATGTCATAAAATCGTTACTAACAAAAGTTAAATTCTGGAGTATGCATGTGTATTTTCTTCTATATTTTCATGTTCAATTAACTCAAATTAAATGAGTTAAAATATAACATGTAAAATAAAGATATTGGCAAAGATTAAAACAATTGTATTTGACTGTTACTCATTGCTAACAAATCACGGATCCCACAACTGAGAATAGGTCCAAATTTTTACTGTCAGATTTCAGATCTCAGATCCTCTATCAGTTAAAAGATGCCAGCTAAGATCTGCTAAAGTTACTGAGAGTTGAGAAATGGGAGGGAAATTTAACTCGTAACTGAGATCCTTGCCGCCTCATCTAGATCCCTAGCATTGTTGAAAGCTATCCTTGGAGTATATTATCTCTTGAAATGTCACGATTTGACCAAATAAGCAGAATAAGGTGTCCTCGCTTTCGTTTTCAGAAGTTTTATAAAGCAGGTAACGTTTTTCTCCAAATTATGGGAAAAACTTTACATTATGCTTTCCATATTATATTGATTGAAAACATCCCCTCAGTAAGTGAAAAATAAGTTCAACTATTCTGCTTTATTCAATTCAGATAATCGAACATGCAAATTATGAAGACAGTGTAAATGAGTTAGCAAGAACCAAAACAACTACTTTTCATGCCCTTAAGCAGTTACCTGGTTATTTTTCTGCCAGTTGAGATTCTAAAAAGAACGTTCACCCATTTCAAGTATTTGTGTATAGTTATCACAGCTTCACAAGCCCGGCATAAATAAAGTTGCTATTTCATTTAAATTCCCTTAACTTAACCACAACATAGTTCCTTGTAATTTGTATAAACGCTGCTTCTTTAAAGGTTCTAAACACACCAAAATTTTGAATATATTACTCTTATTTGGCATCGGTGTGGTTTTTGTTGTCTTTTATTATCGATAATCACTCAGTGGTTCCTTTAACGAAAAAAAAAATTAAAAAAAATTAATACAACAGTCTGTTCATGACCGTACATTCGAAAGTAAATAACGTTCAGTTGGCCTGTGAAGCTTAAACACAATTTTTCTCTTAAAACTTAACTTCTATATATACTTTTTTAGTTCTCTTCATATCGTTTAATGTCAGTTGTGAAAATGGCAGCTGTAGTTTGTCTGTGTTGCGATCTTTTTTTCACAATCAAATCTTGGGACTAATGATGATTCACTTATTATTATTCTGGGTTTTTTACTCTCACGCAATCAAAAATAAAAATCATAACCATTCAATAAATTAACTCAAGAATCTGGGGCATGATAGATGATTGATATATAAACAACCTCGCCAAGAGTTAGGTCTGTGCGGGTTTTTCATTCGCACGTTATTAGGAGAAGTATTTCACCCAATTTGTAGAGCTTTGTATGAAGACGCCATGTTGGTGCCCTTCCGAGGGGCACCAACATGGCGTCCGTACAATAACAGAAACATCAGTCATTGCTTTTCTCTTTTGAAACGAAAAAATGTAGTCTAGAGTTCAGACAGATTTATCTTTCAGTGCAAGAACTATTCAGTAAGCAGAAACTTGAGCGATAACTCCTCTTTTGACCAACGCGAGAGCCTTGTCGGGCCGCCATTTTAATGTCACGCAGCCCATAAACTAGGAAATATGACAAAACGAAGAACCCTGCCGAGCTTAAAACGTCAAGTTCTTAGAGGCTCTTATATGGAACTAAGACTTCAGAAAAATTGGTAATTTTTAATTTTGTAAAATGATGACGACTTGTGAAAACCGGCAATTGATGCAAAGATCATAGACAGTAGGCGTGGGAAAGGCAGCTCAGTTGAGATTGTTGTGCATCTAACATATTTAGGGATTGTCTTTTGCGATTCAGAAATAGCCGATATGATGTTATCATTTATTTTTCCATGTTTTAGCTTTTTTAATATAATATATATCTGGTAGAGAACACTGAGTGAGCGAAATTGCAAAGAATCCAGAGCTTAATGTTAACGATAAACTGTAAAACCTCGCGTATAAGAACCTGGATTTATTCAGTTAACCTAAATAGGTTCTTATATAAATGGTACTTAAATTGAATTTGGGCTAGCAAGGTTTTTAAAACTGATGGGTTCTTACATTTCTATATAAAATTAATTTAAATGTAATATAACTATCATCTCATACAGTAATATAAATCATTTATACACCATAATGCATTAGCAGAGTACATGTACTGTACTTTACCCGCAAATACTAGAGGATTTATTGGAATAGTGAACACAATAGACACAGTACTGTACAGTACTTTGGCTTGAAGGAAAAAATGTTATGTCAAGTGACTTTCAAATATAAGCAGCGGATAGCGATCTTTATCCATCAGTTTCTACCTATGCACTTTTACAGCAAGCCCACTGATAAGAACCTAACTTAATGAACTTTAGCCTGAATAGGTTCTTATGTGGAGATGGCTTAAATTTAAAAGTTTAGCATAACAGGTTCTTACATGTAAAATCCAGGTTCTTATAGGCGAGTTTTTACTGTATCGAGAAACTAAATTGTAAAACATGTTTTATCTCTAAATGATATTTTCTTTGTGAACTTGAGTCACACAGAAATTGAACTTTTACATAGATACTGAATGATCAAGTAATTAAGTCTTTTTATACCTACAATTTACAGCCTTCAGCTTCGGGAGAAAATATTAAATCTAAAAACTGCCAAATAACTCTGACTTCAGTTTGCTGATGAGGGAATTTTAAAACAAATGAAATCTAACTGCGATCTAACATTTTAAAACAAGAAGAAGTCTCTTTTCTCGTATCTTTGAGAGTTTAAGTGCACTCTTGTGAACTAGCTAGTTGTAGCTAAGCGCTTTGTTTACTATAAACAACAACATTTTTTTGTACTCCAAGTTGTTGAGTTGCAATTTTCTGATGGGAGTGACTTTCTCCGGCCTGTTAATTTTTTTGTCTGAGCTGATTTCATGATTTTTCCTGTGAACTAGCCAGCTGCCAAAGTCCCAATAACAAATTTTGTGTCACAGTACTAGTCTTCCAACAGCTGTCCGCGTTCTGAATTTTGAATTATCAAACAGAACAAAAGACCGGTTCTTGAATTTTTCATTTTTCGGTTTATCAAAACCCTCTACAAGTCTCATCTTTACAATTTTAAGAGAGTTTTATTGTAAAGTCCTGAAAACTGTTATCGCAGGTGGAACCATTTAAAAACAAGAATACGGCATACACCCATTAACGAACAAAAACATGTCGTGGCTTTGTTTCCTCGGAGCGCCTTCAAGAGATCCTAATTTCCCGAGCAAGTAGAAATACAAACACACCTTCCACTTCATTTATTTGCTCGTATTTCATGGCGTATATATACGTCCTTGGCATTCAAAGGGTCAGATACCGAGATAAGACTCAGATACCGAGCACGTATATATACGTGAGGAGCTTTGTTTTGTTTTCCCCGGTCGTTTGCGGGTCTGGGAAGTAGTTAAATAAGCCTTGAAAATAAATAAAACCATATCGAGTTTTTTACAAAAGCAAAAGTTTGGGATAAACTGAAGTACATAACAAATATTGTCTAATCACCGTGCTAGCATAATTCACAACCGAGAGCGGCGAAATTTAAAGGTTCTAAGAAATCTCCCATTTCATTTTTCTTAGAACAAACAGAGGTATATGAAAGCAGTGTTTCGTCTTGGGCTTAGAGATGGCGAAAAGTAGGTTCACCATTGTGATTGTTGGTGCTCAAGCCCAAGGAACTTAAAAGCACTAAGACTAGCTGACCCTATCCCTTGCTTAGATGGGTAGTGGGTAACCTGTACACGGAGTTACACTGCTACTCCAGGTTTGCGGATCATTACCAAGGTGTTTTTTCTTGTAGTTAACGTTCGTCGCATAAGATTTCTTTCTTGGTATGAATACATTATTAAACTTAGTTTATAATGATTTATTTTTTCTACAATTCTGATCTCGGCCACACTTTCAGATCAGCCAGTTTGGTATTTCTTCAACGTGAAATAATCAGAGATCAAACTATTGTAGAATAAAACCCTGGAAATCGAACTAAATGTACATGTTTCCCAGGTGACTAACAAAATCATTTTTCTAGCATGCGAGGGTGTTCAATACCTGAATAACAGTGTTCAAGAAAAATGGGATTTGGTTCGAGTTATTGGTTTCAAATGACCGAGTTCGGTAAGACAAGCCCACTGCAAAATTTTGTATTTTCATAAATAAATACAAAAACAGTTAATTATAATCGCATATATTGATAAGCACTTCCAGGAAAGCTCACGTTTTCTAATAAAAATCTTTTGTTTTGATCACGCGGTCACATTGAAAGAAACGCGTGGGCAAGAAAAATGACAGCGGAGTTTTTGGTTAAAGGTAAAGACGATTCGTTACGTAAGATAGATAAATAAATGTTAATTGTTCTTATATCCTGCCTGAGCAAACACTGAATTACTGGCAAAACATTAAACTAAAATTAAAATTTAAAGCGATGAAATCGAGGGGTAGCTACAAGCAGTTATTATGATTTCATCGCCTAACACGAAGTCAAGATTTTAGTTTCCCTGATATTGCATTTAGTATTCTTGTTTTTTGGTGTTTTGATAAATATTCTTTTACTAACTTATATAAATATCACCATGCTAAATTATTTCTTTGTGGCTTATTGACAACACTCATTATGCACAGTTGGGACAGTTGTGAAACCAATGGAAAAAAATAAAGAAAAGGACATGTAGGAAAGTATTTTTCTACTGACTGTTTTCTGTCTCAACTGGTATGTCAGAAAGATTGACCAGTCATTTCATCAAGTCTTATCAGTGAAAAAGGAATGAACTGACTTTTATCCATCGGAAGGGAGGTACTATAATTATGCATAAAAAACGAAAACAAGACACTTCTATCAAGCCTTACTTCCTCGAACAATAAACACTTATCATTTCAAATATTTATATCCCTTTGTGTGATTTACTACCGATATCATGAATATTGGGCGTTCACTAATTACTTCATTAGATGAAAAAGGTATTAAGTAATAAAAGATGTTCAAGGAATCGAATCTGGTATTTGACAAAACATATTTTGATAAAAGCGGCCGTCGAATTTATCTTCATTTTGGGAAAAGGTAAATTAAGTCAGAAACAAATGGTTAAGAGATTGCGATTTTTTATTTCGAATAGACTGATATTATTATTTCTCGAATTTTTTACTAAAGGCCCATGATATTTCATTCCTACCACTGATTTTGTAAGGGGGCTAAATCTAGTATTTCATTTATTTCACCAAATTCATTCCAAATTCATTCCAAATTGCTAATTGCTGCTCCAAGGTTCCTTGACGATGGGATGAAATATCCATTATCAACGAACTTAACAACTCAAGGCTCTGGATAATAAAACCTGGAAGTTCCCTTTTTATGATATTTTTATCTTAATCCGTCTTTACAAATTAATTGAAGAGATCAGTGATAAGGCAGCACAATTTTTACGGTTACAATACTAATTTCCTCTGAGGTAATCCCAATTCTGTAAAATCTAAGGATAAAAAAAAAGTCACGTAATAAAAGAAACTTCCTGATAACGAACATGAATCTCCTCTAATTAGCTGTACTAACACACATGCACGTACGTACATGCGTTTGGAAGCTGTAGTAATTAGTTTCCGAAGGAGAAGTAAGGTTCTTGTTATTACATTTGTCAAATCAAATCAAACCATTTCCCTTCATACTTGAACATTCCATATTTTCGTACAAGGTAGATCTTTATGTACTCGAAACGTTTATAATTCTTTCTCACGACATGACTTCTCTAGTGATAAAGCCAGAATGTCATTAAGGCCAGAATATGACTACAAACAACAAAATGTTAGAAATAAAAGTTAAAGAATACGATTGCGTTGCACACACCCACATAAGGCCTGGCAAACAGTTACTGAGCCCGCAATTCAAACCAAAAAAACCTACATAACTTGGAGTCAGTTGTTGATGGCTTGCGTTTTATTTAATTTTGTGTTGATTTTGTCTTTCCCTTTTTCGTGTTTGATTGTAACATGCAATATTTCAAGTGTTCATCGATATGTATCAACAGTTGGAAACTACGGTATCTAAGTGACTTGTATTGAGTGACGATTTTTTTTTAATGCTTCTTATGACTTTTCTCTGAGCGACTGGGACATTGTATATTTGACCGGATACAAATACTGTTTCCTAATCAAATTATTACTTAGTTCAAGTTACTTAAAATGTTGTTTATCGGTAGAATGTTGAGACAAAAGACGCTGTGATCTTATCAACGCAAGGACTCTTATAAAGACTGAAGGCCTCTCGTGCTAAGCAGTCAAACCGTGTATCGGCTTTTGACACACTTGGGATAAATTCCGAACTTCCGTGCCCCTTTGTAAAGAGGTTTCAGTCCTTCACGTGCAGCAAAGGTACTAAATTAGATCGTATGTATTTGCACTTTTTCCTATTTACAACTTAATGTTAATGTGAAGACGAGGTGTTACTGACGAATGATATACCAGTAAGGACTTTGATAGAGGATCATACTCATCTTCATGATTGCACAACGTTCTCAAACTTGCAAATGAATATATGGAGATCATATATTAATAATTCATCAAGTTAAAACAAAGAAAATCACAACCGTGAAGGAGGTTTGGATACCCGGTCGTAACTAGTATGGATTTTGACGATTCTTCGTTCGTTTTTGTTTCGATTGACATATCAAACACTCGAGACAGGGTTTCATCGGCCGACCAAACACCTCGAATTTCGTCAAAAATTCTCCGCTGCGCGTTGTTTTTATTCTCGAACTCTCTCCTCGGTGTTTGGATATCCCGATGAAAAACTGCCTCTCGTGTTTAATATATTCTACAAAAACTCTTGAAGTAATCAATTCCTGTCCCGATGGTTCATTTCCTTCCGATTCTATGCCGTGTATACAACCTGTGTCAACAATAACTCTCTAATATTTCCAAATAACACTGTGTCGCTGTTTATAATTGCAGACTGTGTTGTTCGAAAACTTTGTTTCTTATATTTATCGTACCTTGTTCTCTCTTTGGAAACTTTCTGTCAGTAAACTAACATGAAACATCCATTTTCAGTACTGTAAACGAGTGATTAAGCTCGATAAATGTAAATAATTTCGGATCGCTTTGTTACATTAGTAAGTCAGACGATCGTCAGACTAATTTCAGCAAAATTGTCTCAGCATTTTTTACACTATTTCTTTTACCGCGCTCGACGAAGAATGGAAACCAAAGTGATATATGTTTTGCCTTTATGAACGTTCATGAAGTATCAAATCCCAGAAATATGTACTGGTATATAACAACATTGATTCGATGGATCAGGGACTAGGCGACTAGGTACGATTTTCGCTGATCAGTCTTGAGGAGCGCGGGCTCCTTTCCCGAACCGCGTCTGGTAATCGAACCGTATCACGTGGTACAATATCTCGAAGTTTAATATTCTAAAAAAAAAAGGAAACGCAAATTGAGGTATACATTAATTGTCTCAATTAATTGTCTAGCAGCTTAGAGCTTTACGCTATTTAGTTAGCTAGGCAACCAGATTTCCCAGCACGAGTAAACGACATACAAAGTCAACGAATCAGGACAGAATGAAAGCATCAATAATCTATTGTTATAACTCTCACGGTTCTTTTAAGGCCTCCTAGCCACTATATACCTGTATTTTCCTTCATAACTAGCCAAGAAATAAAGAAACAAACCAGTAACCAATAATAGCAACTTTATAGAAGGATAGAAAAACAGTACAAATTACACCAGTAAAATCATTCGCTACTTTTACGCTAATAGCTGGTGTAAATACTGCTCGTTTGCCAAATGATACCAATTCAAAAACTAGCATAAAAGATAAACTGGGAGTCTTTTTTTCCTTATCCTCTAGCAACATGAAACTTTTGTTAATTCTGCTACACGTTTCTCGACTATGGGCTAGCTCATCTGCAGAGCTCACAGCCGAGGCAGCAAGCAAGAACGAAAATATTCTAATGGCAGCCGACGCACGTATACCACCTGGTTCCTACAGAGCCCCTGGTTTTCAGGGAGGGAAAAGAGATGCTGTCTCTGATGCACGTATGCCACTTGGTTCCTACAGAGCCCCTGGTTTTCATGGAGGGAAAAGAGATACTGCCTCTGATGCACGTATGCCACCTGGTTCCTACAGAGCCCCTGGTTTTCAGGGAGGGAAAAGAGATACTACCTCTGATGTACGTATGCCACCTGGTTCCTACAGAGCCCCTGGTTTTCAGGGAGGGAAAAGAGATACTACCTCTGATGTACGTATGCCACCTGGTTCCTACAGAACCCCTGGCTTCCAGGGAGGTAAAAGAGATACTGTCTCTGATGCACGTATGCCGCCTGGTTCCTACAGAGCCCCTGGTTTTCAGGGAGGGAAAAGAGATACTGTCTCTGATGTACGTATGCCACCTGGTTCCTACAGAGCCCCTGGTTTTCAGGGAGGTAAAAGAGATACTACCTCTGATGTACGTATGCCACCTGGTTCCTACAGAGCCCCTGGTTTCCAGGGAGGTAAAAGAGATACTGTCTCTGATGCACGTATGCCACCTGGTTCCTACAGAGCCCCTGGCTTCCAGGGAGGGAAAAGAGATACTGTCTCTGATGTACGTATGCCACCTGGTTCCTACAGAGCCCCTGGTTTTCAGGGAGGTAAAAGAGATACTACCTCTGATGTACGTATGCCACCTGGTTCCTACAGAGCCCCTGGTTTTCAGGGAGGGAAAAGAGATACTGTCTCTGATGTACGTATGCCACCTGGTTCCTACAGAGCCCCTGGTTTTCAGGGAGGGAAAAGAGATACTGTCTCTGATGTACGTATGCCACCTGGTTCCTACAGAGCCCCTGGTTTTCAGGGAGGTAAAAGAGATACTACCTCTGATGTACGTATGCCACCTGGTTCCTACAGAGCCCCTGGCTTCCAGGGAGGTAAAAGAGATACTGTCTCTGATGTACGTATGCCACCTGGTTCCTACAGAGCCCCTGGTTTTCAGGGAGGGAAAAGAGATACTGTCTCTGATGCACGTATGCCACCTGGTTCCTACAGAGCCCCTGGGTTTCAGGGAGGGAAAAGAGATACTGTCTCTGATGTACGTATGCCACCTGGTTCCTACAGAGCCCCTGGTTTCCAGGGAGGTAAAAGAGATACTGTCTCTGATGTACGTATGCCACCTGGTTCCTACAGAGCCCCTGGTTTTCAGGGAGGGAAAAGAGATACTGTCTCTGATGCACGTATGCCACCTGGTTCCTACAGAGCCCCTGGGTTTCAGGGAGGGAAAAGAGATACTCTCTCTGATGCACGTATGCCACCTGGTTCCTACAGAGCCCCTGGTTTCCAGGGAGGTAAAAGAGATATTACCTCTGATGCACGTACGCTGCCTGGTTCCTTCAGATCCTTTGGATTTCAGGGTGGGAATGGAGATAAATGAAAATTCCCTTTCAGTGTTAAAACCACTTTACCCGTAACCTTAACCCCTAAAGTGTTGATTGGTTGATTGATTGTTGATTGGAATGCATTGGGCCTCAACAACCTTTCCTAAAAGATTCATATTCAAACACTTTTAATTGATACAGTCGTTGTAATTTTAAATATTGAACATTCTAGTAAGGTCTAAGAGTTAAAAAATATATTGAGGAACTTCCGAATAAAGCTATAATTTGCAGTCTAAAATTGCGTCTTCACTTTTCCATTTGAAGAGGTGTCCAGTAGCAGAGGTAGTAATGCTGCGTACTGTACTAAGGCAGATTACATCACATTTCCTGCATACAGCGAGTGGCAGTCTAACCCCGGCGTACAAAACGACAGTGAAAGACACAAAAAAGGTCTATCAGGGCACACGTTTTGGGTCTCATCAAAAGTTTGAGGCAGGGAGGCTATCAACTTGCGAAATCACAGAAAGATATCGTTTCGAACTCCTCATGAGCGTCATTTTTCCATACAATCTCATAGAAATGGTCACTAATGGTCAAATTTCGAGACGTCATTAGCGTCCAGGGCTATTAAACACTTGTGTGGCTTACAATTAGGATAAAATGCCTTGTAATTGAATTCTAAAATGCCCCTAACCTCTTAACTCACATGTATATGCCATTGATGCTAGAAAATGGGAATGTAAAGTGTTGTAGAGAATAGGGTGCTTATTACAAACATAGGCTCACAATGTGTACTCATGTAGGCTTCCATTTATTAACTTTTATCCTACTTGTCGTTACGACATAGCTAATAAATGAGATGCTGCTGTATTGTAAATGTGTTCACTAATTTTGCGAATTTCCTTTTTTTTGTTACTAGAGTGTGGGTAATTTTAAATCATTCAATCAATCAATCAGTCAAAGAATCAGTCAGTCATTCAATCAATCAATATTTCAGTTTCATTTTTCCCCAAATACAAGCAGAATCACAATAAATTTAGCGGATTTCTAAGAAAGTCTAGCTTTGTTATGAAGCCCGCACATAATTAACATTTATTCCACGAGCGAACATTGGATATGATGATAGATAGACCACGGGGCACATAGCACCGAGTTGGGTATAACCATTTCATATCCCACAAGCATAAGTAGGGTAATTGCTTTATTAAAAGTGCCCACAAAATAGACAACTAAAAAAAGATAAAAATTCCCCCAGAAATTACACATACGCTTACCACATTTGTAGAGCATGGTATGTTTGCTGATATACCATGATCATGATGGCTAAGCCAACGAAACCCCGAACTGAATTTTCTAATGATCCAGTTCTTAATAATACTGATTAAATCAATGAATTAAGAGAATTAAATTAATGATACAAATCCAAACATCACATTGATGTATGGTTAACAATATTAACTTTTTTAAAAATATACGTATAATATATAGCAGAGAAATCATTGTTTATGACTACTAAGTAGACAAATGCGAGTTAACTCTAATCTGGTTATTTATTTCTGACTTTTGAATATCTAAAACACATCTGTACACAAGAAAAAGGGTGTTAATGTTCATATTCAAACAGAAGCGAAGAAACGTACTTACTATTTGAGAAGGCGGTCACCTTCTCTGTCTGTGATTTACGATTTTTTCAAACTCGTTTGTAAACGCCGCTGACTTTAAATTCCTCAGTGGTCGCCGAAGGAGAAATTTTAAACTTCCAAAGGTTCTAGGCAATGAATGTTGGCCTAAAAAAGTATAATGGCTCCTTGGCTTACGTAAGGAAAATAGATCCTTTTCATAAATGGCTGCCAATTTAAAATTCTTTTGTATGCATTTAAATTAGCCTTACTAACCTCGTCTCAGTGTAAAAGTTATTTTGAATTACTGACTTCAAAATGAGGTTAGTAAGGCTAATTTTAATATTGTCAAAAGAATTTATAATTGGCCGCCATTTATCAAAGTGGTCTATAACTCCCGTGCTTCGGCTTAAACGGGCTTCGTTGACTGTAGGAAATTACGAAGCTAGATTTTCGACACGTAAAATAAATGATAAAATACAGAACGCAAAAACAAGCTCAAAACTAAATGCAGGGGAAAAGATCTACGCCACGAGCAAAATGGCCGACTCGACCACTAACTGGAACCCAGTCTTCTCCGTGGACCACGTGACAAAGACTTAGCTCTCGTAGATAAATAAATAAATAAATCTGATGATGACAAAGTGTGGATTACACTTCGTGTAAGCCACACAAAAACAGTTGGTCATATGATAAGGCAGACATTGAAAGAATTGCCCGTGATAAAGAAACAAACGTTCATGTTCGGCCAAATGATAAACCGGCACGTATGGGCATAATTGATCACAGGCAGGAGCCCATCATCAGGAGCATGCAACTCCTGTTAAGCCATTGCATTTGTACAGACCAGTCTATTTTAAGGCTTCTTCCGCGCATTAGATTTGTTCCGGTCAAAAAAATGAGCGCGCATCGGTAAGGAAAAACAACGGCGGCCTCAGGTGGACATGTAGACTTGATCTTCCGGTGAAATGATGACGTCAGTTAAAAATTAAGTCCGTGCCTGAATTGTGATTGGTCACTGAGGTTCCAGCGGGGGGCTGAATTCGCGGTAAATTCAAACTAAAATTAGATCGGTCTGTGAAAACGCCGTGACAGGAATATGGGACAGTTGCACGCTCCTAGAGATGGGCTCCTGTCACAGGGAGCCCATACATTGAATCTGAGATGTTCAGCCCTGCCAATCACAAATCCTTATGGTGATCAATGGACGAATTTGATCTGTTAATGCTATTGAGTAAGGTCAATATTGCAGTCGAGTTTACCTCAGGCTCTAATCGTTGCTGTACTTAAGATAATTTCTGTGGCATACACTTAACGAATTTCTTGGCTTTCTGCTACTCAATTTGCGACAGAAAAGTCTAATTTGAGTGATGCGCAACGACTGACAGAAATTGTTTTTGTTATACGTCAAACTACGCACAAAATTTCAAACCGGAAAAACAATTTTGGAGAACTTAACCAGTAAACTAGATGCAAATGACATAAAGTAGTTCGAAATAAATCGGTTCTTTAATACGTCTTTTTTGTCTACTATCTTAGTCAGAGAAGACTGAGTTACTCGCTCGTTAGAGTTTGTAGACGGCGCGTAAGC
The DNA here is from genome assembly GCA_964020085.1 of Micromussa lordhowensis. Classification (NCBI taxonomy): domain Eukaryota; kingdom Metazoa; phylum Cnidaria; class Anthozoa; order Scleractinia; family Lobophylliidae; genus Micromussa; species Micromussa lordhowensis. The sequence goes on from OZ026606.1 coordinate 25,121,624, forward strand.
CAATTCAGTGACAAAGTTGCGTAAACAAACCCACTTGTAAGCCAATTTACCCCATAATTTACCCCTGAAAACACTGATATATAAGTAAACACCACAACTGTTATTTGCACGTGCGCACATGATGTGGAGACGTCTGCATTTTCGACACTAATACGATAAAACTCCGTTTTCAAATGCCCTCACTCTGGGCAGCGTCTCAAATGTATGCGTTTACGATGCAAACAATGGGCGTTTTCGATCGTTTTAATATACCATTTCCGAGTTACCTAAAGCCTCTCTTTCAAAGCGAGTCCTGGTGCACAACCATTCACATGAAAATGAGTTTAATTTGCATGTGAATGAAATCTCATTTTAATATGAAAGGATGAGCACCAAGACTCGCTTTGAGAAAGAGGCTAAAGGTAAATTCGGAAATGGCCTATTTAGACAGTAACGGTAAGCGAAAAAGATCAGAAAGTATACAGCCTTTCTGGACTGAAGTTATACCGAGACAAAGTCGAGGTAAATATCATCAATGCTCTCTAAGCCTGAGGCAAATAACTATTTTAGTATAATTTTCAGAGGCTAATATAACGAAACCAAAAAAAAATAAAAGACTAAAACAAGGAAGCACAGATCCGGCGATTGTTCTTTTGCATTGCATACTTGTATGCAGCCGTAGTTTTAAGACCTCTTTTGATACACATGTACATCCATTGTAAATCAATTTGCGCATCGAGTGAAGAAGTAAAACAAACCTGAAGCCCAAAATATATTCATCAGGTACCTTTGTTTCATCGTTTTTGACTTCATTCACAGTTGTGCTTATCGTCTAAAAAGGAATAGTTCTTTTCTGGTCTCACGATCTGATCTCACGGCTGCTGGCGATC